>JAEIIH010022886.1:0-20963 GCA_018904745.1 Drosophila orosa | reverse complement strand
CCAGCTTTGACTTTAACTTAAATGAATTACTGATTTAAATACTTTATTTGTAATATGTTTTATCCCCCAATCTATTATTAATTATTTAAAATCATTAAAACCCCCCCTTAATTTCTTGTAAAGCACATTTTCCATAACTTGACCCCTCACGGATGTCATAATAATGTTGGCAAATCCGTAAGTGATATGTTTACATAGCAAACTTCTGTGGCACTCGAGTCGCAATTGCTATACGGATATAGAAACAGCAAATCATGGAAGATCTCCCCGAGAAGTCCGTGTAGACAGGCAGAAGTGGCTCAACTCTCGGCTTGTTGGGTTACGCACTCGATTTACGTCATCTGACCATAAAAACCGAACAGAAATTCCAAATGATGCGGGCTCTACTTGAGAGCTGTCGGCAAACTGTTTGGCCGGAGATCGTGAGAAGAAGCCCCTGCGATCCGAGATGATCCTTCTATAAATATATACAGATATGCAGGCCCGTAGACCGACCCATCCCTGTGTGTGCCAATCATCAATCCCGCTGGATGACACTCGAAACTCACGGGGATTGGTCGGCGCCAGAGTCAGAGATTCGCTATAATTAAATATCACCGAATGGAGCTAACCCGTTCTTGTGATATCTGTAGAAGATTTATGGTTCACTCCGACTCGGAAACGTGCTGCCAATTAATTTGCAGCGAACTCTCGGGACGGCGATCATAAAAAGTAATGATTGGAGTTACAGCAGAGACTACAATAATAATTTTGGGTAACCGCCACCTCATTGAAAATGCCTTTTGATGGGTCTATGACTATCCATTCTCTTTTATTACTTTATTTTCAATGCAAAGCCCCCTGTTATCTGAGTTTTCCTTCCCCATTCTTGTTGGCTTCTTCTTAATCATCATTTTTGTCTGGCAATGTTTTGATGGATCATTGAGAAACAATGAGAAGTAAAACATATTTCCAAGCCAAGCATGTGCTTCCTCGTTGTCTGATTGTTTTGATTTGGATTTTCTGCTGCTGCTGCTGATGCTCTGCTCTTGATATTGACCCTGAAAGTGTCGATTTGTAAATGGTGGCTGTAATACGAATGGATCCGAGTTGAGTACTGCTTGTGAGGAGGTCATTTTCCCTCACCATTTTCCACACGACATTTGCATATTGTGTGTGGCGTCTTGTGTGAAGTGCTGGCCAACGGCCAACTGCCAACGGCTTCTGGCCGAAGAAGAGATCATTAAAATTCAATTAGATGTCGCTTAGATAGTCATTATAGAACGCCGATCGCAGAGGGGCGGCTTACAGTTTGTTGACTTGCGGGAAGGTTGTTGACTGTTGTTGAGATTGCCAGGGAATGCAATTATTTTGAGATGTAATTATGATTGTTACATCACCTACATCGGTCTTATATAAACGATGATGACTCTATTATGACAATGGGCATATTTTTAGCAGCCTTTATTCGTTTTGTATTATATTATTGTGATGCTGAGTGCTTGGTTTTATTAATTGCTTTATTTTCTTCTTAACAAGTGTGAGCATGCATTCTTTTTGTCTATTTTATGAAGCTACTCTTACCTTTATGGTGTCATAACCACATTAAAACTCGTCTAACAATTGCCACTGAATTGTTTTCATTGAACAGCCAAGTGTCTGAGTGCCTCAGAGTGTTTCTTTCGCTTTTCGCTTACTTCCTTACACAACAAATCGGCAATGCGAGCAATTAAAGGCAATAATTCAGGGTGAAGATGGACCGTGTCGAGGGTTCGTTGCCTAAGTCTTTCGTTTTAATTTGCATGAAATATGAAAATCAGTCTGGGGCCGCTGTCAGCACATATCATTTGGAAAACATAATAGCGGCAAATGACCTCAGCAACATCTCATCTCTCAGGCTGATCGGGGAGCTCCGAGAGATCCATCGAGAATTGATTGCTCAAGTGTTTAACTGGAAGCGCTATCCGAACAAACACTTGATTTTCTGTCTATATGTGTTTTCTGTTTTCTGCTGGGGATTCGATTCGGAATTAGCCACATTCTAATAAGGCTCAAAGAGTGTGATTAATAATCGCTGCCCGCTGCTGCTGCTGCTCATCAATTTTAAGACAAAGCCCAGTGATTAATGGTTGTTGGGGGCAATCAAACGGCATTATAAGACACTTGCCATCCGAATCGATATTGATCGTAGATCTAGATCAAATATTTCAGGGTCACCGCCAAGAGAGCTGCCTCCTTTTATTGCCACCACAACAAGAAGTGCAAGAGATAAGCCCAATCGAAAACTTAACTGCCATTTGATGGACACGCTTGGCCGTAAAAGGCTCGATCACTCCACACTCTCGACCCCACGCATAAATATATATCGGCACCGGACACAGTGGTGCAAAAAAGTCACCGTTCGCTGTAAAAGGCATTTGTTTGGGTCACATAAATCAGCGGACAAGCGAAGCTCCCCTCGTTTCGGTTACGTGAGAGCTCTGTGTGGACACGCCTCGATACCACCAGAGAGAGAGATGATGTTGTGTTTTATGCTAATTCCTAGCCCCTTACGTGTGTTTCCGCCGCATTTGTATGCAAATGGGCCAAAGCGCACATTTTAATCAATGAGTTTGGGTCGGAATTGCGGTTTATCAATCAGCCTAATGAATACAGAGTATTGCCAAGCGCCGTTCACCAAATGTCACAATTAATACAGATATTTCTCCCTCTTTCCCGGCAGCATGTGGCCACCCAGTTCCAGCCTGTGGCTGGTCCTCGTACTCCTGGCGGGCTTGGCTCGGGGTCAAGGCAGCAGTCGGGAGCATTTTGAGGATGCGGACAAGTCCAGCGAGTACACGGATCAGCAGTTTGACCTACGACACACGATACCCGGCGAGCCAGGCCTGGACTATCCCATCTTGAGTGCTCCGCCCAAGACCAGCTTTGTGTGCAAGGGAAGACATGAAGGTAGGGTTCCTTAAGCTAATTAAATTCCTTATCTGAGCCTTACAATACCTTTCTTCAGGTTACTATGCCGATGTGGAGAGTCGCTGCCAGGCCTTCCGCATCTGCGCTCATACAGCTCGCTCTCCTCAGGGCTTCGGCTTCCTCTGCCCCAATGGCACTCTCTTCAGCCAGAAGAACTTTGTCTGCGATTGGTATCGCAATGTCAACTGCGATGAGTCCGAGAGATACTACGAAATGAACGAGGAGAAGATCGTGGGCAGCACTCACGAGATGATGGAGCGCGTGCGCCACATGATGGAGTATCCCATGAAGACCATCTCCAAGGCCCTGCAGCAGAGTCAGTCCCCGTCGCAGTCCCAGAATCCCCATAACCATCGCAGCAAGGATCTGAGTGGAGCCAGTGGGGTGCTGAGTGAGCCAGCAGCGGTGATCAAGCCCCAGGAAAGCAGCCCTTCGGTGGGTCGTGGCGAAGCCGTCAAGAGTGAGCCTCTAGGAGCTCAAGTCAAGGCGGAGGACGACGACGAAGGCGTCTATGTCAACAGCTTGGGCGAGCTCTCCTCCGACCCGGGCATTCAGTTTGATCACACCAATGCCCACATCATAGCGGAGTATCCCAGAGAGTATCACTACCAGAAGCAGAAGAACTTTGCAGAGCGTGTAAATGCCGGACTGGATGTCTTGCCCGATACGGAGTCCTCCGGCGAGGTAATGGCTCCGGACTATATCAAGCATCAAGTACTGAGGAACACCAAGGACGAGGCTGTTCAAATAGATCTAGTGTCGAATATCAATAACCTGCTGGACGAGGTGTCCACCGATGTGGATCCCGCCGTTTCCGGCTACCAATCGATGGCTCCGCCCAAGGTTAAGCAGCCCTTCCGCTTCCTCAGTCGCGGCTTTGCAATGCACGGCGAGAATAGCAAGGGCAGCAGCTCCGCCACGGGCTATGGCTACATCAAACCCAAGCAGACGCCCAGCACTGTCAGATTTACGGTGAGTTTCTCTAAGGTTTCCTCTAAGCTAAAGAACATATCTATCTTCTATTCTTCTATTCATTTTCTTAACTTTTTGTATCTGTATCTATCTATCTTTCTATCTGTATCGCTACTCTATCAACTATCGCTTACACATGCCACAATCACATGAATCCACACTCAAAAAACACACTCACACAGCCCAATGAGATTCCCACCGAGGACCACAAGTCCATTGAGCACAAACACAAGTTCCCCAAACCAAGCAGCAGCACCACTTCCACCACGGAAGCAGCCACCGAAGACATTGAGGCTCTGCTCATAGCACCCACTTTGCCACCAGCTGAGGATGAGGAGGTAACCAGCACTCCGGCTGCAGAGATTGCCTCCAGCACTGCCGCGGAACCTCTTACCCTACTGGCTCCTCCGCCAGAACTGGATATCACTGCCGAGGTACCTCCAATTGAGTCCATTGGCCAGGCAGCTGCTCTGACCGCCAGTCTGCCCATTAGCGAAGATCTGGCCGTAGTCCAGGAGGAAGAACAGAGTCCTGAAACGGCTGAGAAGAACGATGTCCACCAGGAGGCGGCCAAGTTGTTGCTGGCTGGAGTTCAGCTTACTTCTCACGACGAGGAGAATGCTCTGCAAACCAATGAATTGCTGGAGAGGATCAGCAGCAGCAGCAGTCCCATCCCCTCGACTAGTACTAGCACCACTCAGGCAATGATTACCTCCACGGAGACAGTCACAGAGATCAGCAGCACCCAGGAGAGAATTCGTGGCTACCGGAAGAATCGTCCTTCAGCCATGTTGCGACGTGCCAATGTTCGTCCTTTGCCACTGGTACGCACCACAACGACGTCTACCACACAGAGGAGCACCACGCCCACCAAGAGCTATCTGGAGCGCCTGGCAGCCAGCCGGCTGCGTCTCTCAAAACTCTCTCAGGCCACCAGGAGCACCACAAAGGCCACAACTGCAGCTCCAAGCTCTACAACCACTCAGGCGACATCGATACCAACGACTACGGTGTCCTCCTTCTCGCAAGTTCGCAGCGGAGCCGAGCCTGGTCCCAACAAGAAGCTGACAGTGCGAGACATCGATCGGGAGACCAAGGTAGCACCGCCCAGCAAGCCCAGCTGGGAGAGTGTCCACAGCAACCTGCAACGCTTCCAAGTGCAACGCGGCAATCGGGTTTACACGCCGGCAACGAGGTCCGCGGTTACCACCAGCAATAACAGCATTAGGAACACTGGCTACACTAGCTCCATTCCAACCCCTACCACTCCCAGAAGCTATGTGGCAGCCACCTCGCAGAGATCCACTGTTCCAGTGAATCGCGGCAAGAATCGCTACTCGAACTTCAAGACCCAAGCGCCCGTGCAAAGAACTCGTGGAACCACGACCCCTAGAAGTACCACTCAGCGGACGACGGCCTCTTCTTCGACTTCATCACTCTCCTCGCTGAATCAGCACATCTCGGCCCTGGCCTCCAACTACAACAGTGGCTACAGCTACAACCAGGCCCCGCAGATCAGCCGTCCCAGCCAGCAGTCACCGGCACTCGTTTATACCTCCACCGCCTCCCAATCTCCACCACCATCCCAATCTCAGTCTCAGATCACATCCAGCCTTACACCCGCCTCCGCTTTCCTTTCCTTTGATAAGTTAACCCGTGCCATTGTTGACGAGTCCGTTTTGCAGAATTTCAAGAGTGCCCAATCGCTGGGTTCCAACCAACAGCATCATCATCAACATTCCCAGCAGCAACAGCAGCGCCAGCAGCCACAGCAGCGACAGCAGCCGCCACAGCAAGTGGTAAAGCAGCAACATCAAACGGTTAGCAGCAGCTATGTGAAGCCAGCAGCAGCGCCAGGTGAGAGGATTGCTTTCTCTCTCTCTAAACCCTTTTGAAAACCCTTCTTGGATCTTCTTCTCTCTTAGCAATTTCCACCCTGACTGCTCCACCACGTCCTCAACAGGCAGCTTCTCAGTTACCTCAGTTGTCTGCCATTCCCGGCATTGTGATTGCTCGTGCTGAGGGTCAGCGTATTGCGCCCAACTCCGCCAGCAACATCATCTCGAGCTTGGCCACCCAGGCTCCTCCAGTAAGCACTAACCAGGGCAACTCCTATGTTTCCCTCAACGATTTCCTGAGCAACAAGTTTGGACAGCAGCAGCAGCAGCCACAGTTACAGCAACAGCAGCAGCTACAGCAGCAGCAACAGTTACAGCAGCAGAAACCGCCACAACATCAGCAACAGTATCAGCAGCAAAGGATACAGAAGCAGCCTGTGCAGCAGCAAACTGTTCAGCAGCAGCAACGCCATCAACAGCAGCAACTGAGCTTCATCTCGCAGCAATACCAGCAACCTCAGCAGCAGACCATCTACCAGCAATATCAGCAGCCCCAACAGCAGCAGCAGCAGCAACATCCAATCCAACAGCAGCAACATCCCTTCCAGCAACAGCAACATTCCTTCCAGCAGCAGCATCAACATGTCCAACAGCAGCAACGTCCCACGATCCATAATAACCAGCAACCCTACCTCACGCCCAATATCTTTGTGCCCTACCAGCAGCAGCAGCAACAGTTGCCCCAGTTTCCGCCGCTGGCTCCTCCCGTGGCCGTGTCCACTGGCAACATTGCCCAGGGACCAGTGATAGCTGGCCGTCATGTGGATCACCTGAATGTGCAACTGCCCACCTTGGGCAATGGCCTGATACCCGGACTGCAGCTGGCCCAGAAACGCAGCGATGTGTCGGCCAGTCAACTGCAATACACCGACACACACATGGGCAAGGGTAGCAGCTTCTCGGGATCGGGCAAGAGCAGGGAACGTGCCTTCTACGCCGGACGCACCTCCTATGATGTGCCCCAGAGTAGCGTTGGCAGGCTGCCCAACGATGTCACGCAACAGCTGCGCCGGAGACTGCGTCGCTTCTAAAGAAGATTCCGAGAGCTAGGACCTAGGAGACACCTTTAACTTGTAGCTAAATTAATAAACTATTTATGCCTAAGCTAAGACGACAATTGTAATTACCGCTGTACGATGTAGAGAGAGATCACTGTTCCACTGTGTGTATATTTTTGCATATTTATTAATAAATAAAAAGAAAAATCAAAAAACACGAGGTGTACCCTAAGATATCTTTCCCTTTATCTGAAGATCGACTTCCCCGTTCCTTGGATCCTCTGTAGAGTAACCTTGCTTGTGAGATTAAGTTTTTATTGTTTATACGCTTTAGAGTTTAAAATTATCAGCAAATACGTACAGACCTTACCGGATACGAATACAATACAAGGTTTCATTACGCTGGCTTCAACTTGTACATTAGCACTTCTAATATTATCATTATCATTATTATTATAATTATTATATGCATATATCATCATATACCTATATTGTTTTACAATATTCCATTTTGAATTGGGCTTCGAATGTTCGTTCTATTTATACGTAGCATTAGTGCAACTGCGCATCGTCTCTGCCTCAGTTATGGTGATTACTCAGTGTTAGTTATCGCGGTATGGCATGGAGTATTCGTTTATACAGACAGAATTCAACTAAATCGAATTATCAATAGTCAATTGGTGATGCAGAGAGGTTGGGTGGGGGGCATTAAAAATAACTAAAAACTAAAAGGTACTAATGCAAGGGCGAGATAGAATAATTTAACTGTCGACTTAAACATAAACAACTAAGGATGTGCGGCGTGTGGGGGATGGAACCTAACTAAGTATAAAGCCTAAAAATGTACAGCGGATTTATACAAAAAACTTGTATAGGATTACGAAATGTCGGAGACTTATGTACAAAGCTTAAGTAAAGTAAAGGGAGCTGCTTGTCGGATTCTGGGGGTTCTCGTGCCTTCAACGCTCAACGCTTGGCGACCAGGCGGCATTTCTGGACGCGCACGCGTACTCAGGGAAGCGAGTGAACATTAAACGCGGGCGGCGGTGCAGGTGCGGGAGCGGGACCTGGGGCCAGTGTAGCCGTCACAGCCGGCGTTAGGGGCTCCATTTTCACGGCTTCCATGGCTGCCGCCTTCGGATTGTCGCAGTGCAGCTGGCAATAGACCTTGCGATCCTCCTCACTCAGGCTCCAGTTGGCGGATCGCGCGCATGGCACATGGGCCGCCGCCTTGCAGCTTCGCTGGAAGCAACACACGCTGGCTCCCGTCTGCTGGCAGAGCACACACTGGTACCGCGTGCTGTCCCACACCGCTGCGTCCAGTCCATTCACATGGGCACCGATCAGCTGTATGTCGTTGCTCCACACGGCGCAGTCCTCGTGCAGCCACACCTCGTAGCCGTGCTCCGAGGTCTTGCCCATGCCGCGGAATGTCTCCACGAACTTGGACTCGTGACTGCAGTCCAGCGGGTCCACAGAGGAGCACAGGGAGCGCGAATCGTTGGGATCGTCGCTGTAGGACATGGTGCTGTCGTGCGTCTGCTTCCGTTTCCTTATCATGCTGATCTTGGGCGCCTGCATGATGTGGCCCAGCGTGGCGGGCACCACGGGTAGGTTTCTCTCCTGCATCTTTACCATATCCTCGCGTCGCCGCTTGCTTACAAAGAGCCCATCAACGTCCTGGACTCCAGGTGCCTGCAACGCCGCTCGATACTCCTCGCAGTCGCTGGACACCAGGTACGGACCGAAGAGATCGCCCAGGCCCAGCTTGTGCGGTCCCCGCTTGCAGAACACACAGATCCAGGTGGAGTCGGTGGTGTCCGCATCGTAGCGATTGCTCAGCGTGGAGCTGTGCATTCCCCGCAGGTTCTTTCGCTCGTGCGGCGCCTTCTTCACCTTGGTCTGCTTCTCGTTGACATCCTCGGCGCTGTGGGTGTTCTTGATGCTCACACTGCCGTCCGGCTTGATGAGGATGAAGGGCGACTTGAACCTCAGCTCGGCGGCACCTGATGAACCGCCGCCGCCACCGCCGTTTGTGGGCGCCGGAGTACTATCCTCGTCGGTGGTGATCGCTGGCTTTCGGCCCGCCTTCTTTCCATTTTGCTTGGCATTCTTGGCATTGGCCTTTGTCGCCGCTGCCGCTCCCTTCTTGCCCTTGCCCACGGCATTCTTCTTCTTGGGTCCACCGGCTGCCTTTCCCTTGGGTGCAGCTGCCGCCTCGCTTAACTGGCGAGCTGCCAGTGCCGCTGCTGCCGCCGCCGAGGTGCTGGGCTTGTCATCATCCTCTTCGTCGTCCAGTTCTGGCTGTGGAGCGGCTTTCTTCTTGCGACCCGGCTTCTTGGCCGGCGGCGACTCGTCGATCATGAAGCGCAGCAAGGAGGCGTCCATGCCCATCGATAGCCTTCGAGGTGGCAGCCTTCGCGATGCAGGTGCCTTCGCTGGAGGAGCAGCAGTGGGAGTGTTGTCCTTACTCTCCTCCGCCGTTGTCAGGGGCGTCGAGGTGGAGCTTCGGGCTTGTGGCGCGGGACTGTGCACGGGACTGGGCATCGTTGACTTCATTGCCGCCTTGGTGGCCATGGGACGAATCTCAGGCGGAGCAGCTGCTTGTACTGTGGCTTCCTCCTTTTCCGCTGGCGCCTCGTCCGGCTTGGCGCTGTCCAGAGCCAGCTGCGCGCTTAAGTCATGGTTGACAGCCTCTTCCGCCTGCTTTTCGGGCGTGCAAATCGTTTCAGGCTCCTCCTCGATGCCGGCAAACATCTCCTCCAGCTTATCCTCCACTTCGCCAAAGGCACAGGGCTCAGAGTTGGCCGCCGGCGAGGCTTTCTTGGTCACATCGGGTTCAGTGGTGGGAGTGGCAGCTGGTTGCGCTGGCGATTCTTTGATCGCTTCCACTGGTTCCTCCTCCTCATCGCACTCGTGCACACTCACCGCTGGCTTGGCATCGATGTCGCCCTGTTCTACCAAAGCCGGCGATGCCGGGGTGTCTGTGGTGGTCTTGTTCTGGCCATCGGTCTCCGGTTTGGGCTCCTTCCTAGCTTCGTGGCTTGCTTGGCTGCTGTGGCTGCTGTGCGTGTTGGCGCTGGAGCTGCTTGAGCTACTGCTGCTGCTGTTGCTCTGCGGACTTGGTGGCGGCATGCTGGGCGGCGTGGACTTCTTGGGAGGCTCGTCCTCTTGCTGCTGGCGATGCTGCTGCTGCTGCTGCTCGGTGAGGTTCCGCTGCAGCAGGGCCTGCCGCTGCTTCTTCGTCTTGGGGTTGTCGTTGTCATGATACTGCGTGGAGCTGTTGCTATTACTGCTGTTCTCCGCTGGCGCCGGCGAGCCACTGCCGCGTCCATTCTCCTGGGGAGCCTTTTCGCTTGGCGTTTGCATGCTGAAGGGTTGAAAGTCTCCGCCTCCGTTCTTGGGCGACCGTTTGGGACTACAACTATTCCCCTGGTGGACCAGCGGCTGTGGTGGCTGCTGTTGCTGTTGCTGCTGCTTCGTGTTTCCTCCTGCTGGTGCGTTTTCGTTGGGCGTAACCCGCATCACCATGCTGGACTTTCGTTTGCGTCGCTTTCGACTATTGCTACTGTTGCTGTTGGACTCCAGCGACTCCTCATTCGAGGTGGTCAGGTAGGGCGACTCCGGGGCATCTGGCAATGAGTTGGCTGCCGGTTTATCAGCCTCGGCATTCCGATAGGACAGATCGGTAATAACGGGCGTGGGCTCCTCCGCCTCTGGCTTGTGCTTGTTCCCCAAAGATTCGAGATTCGTGAGGTGAGCATTGCGGGAATGATGCGTCTGCTGCTGCTGTTGCTGTTGCTGCTGTTGGCTTGGGGGTGCCTGCAGCTGGGGCGGTGCATCGTGCGTCTGTTGGCCATGGAACTGGGCGCTGGCCAAGTGCGGTGGCAGGAGTGGCGGGGGCTGAGCTGTTGCCTGGCTGGCCACGTGCTGATTGTGATAATGCAAGTGCTGCTGCGAGTGATCCGTCTGCATGTTGTGGTAGCTGCTGCCGCTGCCGCTGCCATTGCCTCCATGATGGTGCTGGTGCAGATGCAACTGATTGTAGTCCATGGTGGGGGATTGCAGCTGATGGGACGGCGGGGCAGCCAGCGGCGATTGAGGCGTGGGCGGCGTCTGTGGTCCATTGTATTTGGGTGTGAGGTTATAGGGCGGTTGCTGCTGCTGCTGCTGTTGCTGTTGCTGGTGATAATTGCGTAGGGGTGAGGCTATTAAGGAGAAGAAAGATTAGGATTCTGCTGCCTTGGCTTAACTTCTTTGCTTACGTTTCTTATTGGCGTGTTGCTGCTGCTGTACATTGTGCGTGGGCAGTTTGCTGGCTGTTCCCGCTCCCGGGTATCCTCCGCAGTCCTTGTCCTTCTGCAGACCCTTCCCCGCGAGAAGTTCGTGGTCAAAGCTGCGCTTCAGTTGCGCCAGCTTAAAGTTCTCATCGCGAGAATGCATATACTGCGGGCTGGCAATGTTATTGTTGCTCCCACTGCCACTATTTCCACTGCTGCTGTTGCTCCCCGCATGATTGCTGCTGCTGTTAGACGAGGCAGCACTTGTGGGCGGCGGTGGCGGCAGCAGGGACTCACAGACGCCTCCATTGCTCATGCCGGAGGAGCCACTCGACTGCAGCAGACTGGCATGAGCGGCAGCCATGGCCGCCAGGTGACCCTGTTGCTGCTGCTGATGCTGATTGGGCGAGGCGTTGGTCGTGAGATTTTGACTGTAAACAGATGAAACTCTTTAGATTTCTTATATTTAAAGGTATCCCTGTCTGAGCTCTCACATTGATGGATAATTGGGGGCATGCATCAGCGATTGCTGCTGCTGCTGCTGCTGGCTGGGCGGCTGCTTGGCCAGCGGCTGGGCCGCACTGCGGGCGGACTGCAACGACAGGTCCATGGAGTCGAAAGGCAATGTTCCTGAGTAAGGCGGTGCCAGCAGGGGATTCATCTGATGATGGTGGTCCAGCTGCCGAAGGGAAAAGCCACTTGGCATGTTATTTAGAGCTTAAAATGTACAAAAACATAAACAGGACGTGGACGTGGCAGGCGGCAAGAAAACAAAGCAAACTAGGATAAGAAACGAGGGGAAAACGAGGCTAAGGAGGCTTCTACGACAGACTAAAAGGCGGAGCATGCTTGGCGGGTCAACTACTACGATCAGCTCTTCCTGGCTTCCTCTCCAATTACGTTTTTATGATTGGCCGACATGAAATTGTAAATGGCATCGGGCGGCGGTGGCGGCGGCGGCTGGGCGGACACAGAGCCGTGCCAGGCCAGCGGGGAACGCACCATGCCGGGCCGCTCGTTGGACATGTGCGCCAACTGCGGCTGTCGGGGAATGTACGACGGTATCTGCGAAGGAGACGTAGAAAGGACGAAGGGCGGGCGTTTAGTCAGCTTTCCTTCGGTGCAGAGCATTCGAAACTCCTTTACTCACTTGCAGCGGGTTCCAGGAGGGATTCTGCGCCGCCTGGCTGAGGTTTAAGTGCCCGGGATGCGGGTGATTGTTGTTGGCCATCTCGCAGGCGCTAACTCGTGGCGGGTGTATATAGCGCCCGGGTCATGGGCCGTCGCCGTTTGCCGTCTGTCGGTGCTGCGGCTTCCTTCCAATACGCGGATTAGGAGGGGGCGGGGTAAGGAGACGACGACCTAATCCTACCAACTGGGGGGATCCTGCACGGCAGTTCTTGCTAACTCCGGCCGGACAGCCGCTGCTCTTTTTCGCCCATAAACAAGACCGCACGCACTTTTTTCACACCACCCACAACACCACACCACGCACACAGAGAGGAGGCCGACCCACTCGGGCTCGGAAAAGGCAAAACGGTTTTTCGCCGCTCTCGGTCCTTGCGCGATAACGATAGCAGGGCAGCCGATATCACACAACCTATCGACAGATGACAGCGCGTTTGTTTTGCACGCTACGCCAAAACCACGCGGTCTTTGGCCCCGCCGAACGTCCTGCACCCTTCGGTTATCCGCCTCTGCTCCATGGCCAATAGCTGGTGGCGTTTGGAATTAGCGGCTAAAGCGGCTACTTAGTGGGTTAGTTAGCGGCAAGGCGGGGGAAACGTTTCGGTACCTCTCGATTTTCAGCGGCAGCGCATTGCGAATTCGTTGCGACGGCGTGCGAATTTTTCTTGTTTTGGGTCGCGCAGCGCAGGCAAATCCGAAACGGACTCTGGGTGGCGTCAGCGGGCGCCGTTTTTCGGCTAACACATGTCGGCGTATGGGGCAGGACTCCGAGTTGTCAATTATACAAATGCCGCAACGTTGTTATTGTGTTTTTAAGTGTATTTTCAATTGTTTTAAAACAAAATGTAATTTATGTGTGCTGCAGTGTGACCGAAGTGTGTGTAACTGAAAATACGAAATAGGAAAATTCAGCGGCTTTGGTGGTAAGAAAATACCAACTGAGCTTAACTCGAAATTAGGTAGTTTTATGTATAAATTTTAAAATTTTAAGAGTACTAATATGTTGTTTTCTTTGCAGAAGATATATATGAAAATGGAAAACTTTAACTACGTTTCATAAAAAGAATTAATACTGAGCTAGGTATTTATACCTTTTTGGCGCGAATATACGTCCAGACTTTTGTGTATCCCTGGTTTGCGGCTAAATTTCCAAAGTGAATTTTCGCCAAAGCATAAATTTTGGAAAAATGAGCGTCGCAAAACGTGGGGCCTTCATCGTCTTCGAAGGATGTGATCGCAGCGGGAAGACCACACAAAGCCGGCTGCTGGGTGAGCTTGGAAAACTAACAATAACCGCCACGTTCTGAACCCCCTGATCTTCTCCAGCCGAGCTCCTGAAGTCCAAGGGCATTCCCACCGTGTCAATGAACTTTCCGGAGCGCAGCTCCAGCATTGGCCAGGTGATAAACTCGTATCTGACCAACAGCAAAGATCTGCCCGATGAGGTGATCCACCTGATGTTCTCCGCCAATCGCTGGGAGCACATGAACCAGATCAAGCAGCAACTCCTGGCAGGCACCACGCTGATTGTGGATCGATATTCCTACTCTGGCGTGGCCTACAGTGCAGCCAAGGGACTGGACTTTGACTGGTGCTATGCACCGGAAAAGGGACTCCTAAAGCCAGATGCTGTCTTCTACCTAAAGACCTCAGTGGATTCCCTGACGAATCGGGGGCAGTACGGCGAGGAGCGGTAAGTCAATGCAGTTTCCTTGTCTCCAGCAAGCTACTCATTACCTATATTCCCGTACAGCTATGAGAAAGTAGAATTCCAGAGCCGTGTGGCCCAAGTTTTCGATCGCATTTGCTCTAGGGAAGCCTCCTACTGGCACCAGTTCGATGCCAGCCAGTCGGCAGAGGATCTGCACTCGCGGATAGCCAGCATAGCGGAAAACCTACTACAGAAGGTAGAAGACCATCCTATGGATAAGTTATCATAGCAAAAAAGGACCTCGAATCGCCATTCATTAGAGGGGATTTACCTTGATTTATGCGATACATGCGCCTGTTTGTTATAAATGTGTTTTAAATGGCGCTTAATTTTTAATTTACGATAAGGCCGCCGCCGCCGCAGGCAATAAATCCAAGCATCAATGCGAAAGGACAGCGACAGCCTTCGCATGCGTTAGGTGTTGAACGAAATGCATTTACCGAATTGCACACACACACACACATCAAGTGGATTAAGGACTTAAGGAGACTTAAGGATGGTAAATGCAATTTTATTTCACGTAATCATTGCCATTTACCCTCTTTGTTTTGGGTTTGCTCCATTGTAGTTTGTTTATTTCATACACCACGACACCGAGGGCTGCTCTCTGCTCTGCTCTCTCTCTCTCTTGACTAACTAGTAAGTTACTATAGCTAAGGCGAAAAATAATTTATGCAGATTTAAACTTAGTGGCTAAACAAATTGTGGCTGCTTCTGCTGGGCTCCTCAAAGAAATACTACTAGTTGAACTCATAGCTCTCGTAGTCCATATCCTCGCGTCGTTGGCGCGGCCCCGGGGCCTTGGGGCTCCTTGTTCGCAGCGTCAACTGGCGGTAGCCCACGCCTGGCTTGTAGTCCACATCGAGGGAGGGACGCTGCCTTAGCCCCAAGGCACCGCTACGCCGTTTCTGCGCCTGATGGTAGGCGGCAATGTCCCCATAACTATGCTTCGGCCACATGCACTCACAGCCGGAGGGCACGGTCCTCGTCTCGGATTCCCAGCAGCCGGAGGCATCGTTCAGCCGGATCAGGTGGATGGTGCGGTTGAGCTGGATGCACGAGAAGCCCGTCGCCGAGCAGATCTAAGGGGGAATGGAAAAAGTGAGTTGCATTAAGCCGTATTCACGAGTAATTCTTGTAACACCCACCTCTCGCTTCTCGCCGCGTTCGGAGAGCAGAGCTCGGAGCAGTTCATTGCCCCTGTAACCATACTCGAAGCTGTGGCTTCGGGATGGCAGTGGCGCGTAGTTGTGGGCACAGGTCACCTCCACATAGTGATTTGGACGGTATTCCCCGCTCTCCAGCTTCACGGTCACCCGATTGGTGGGGCACAGCGACTGATAGGTGACCACCTGCCAGGATAACCAGTTAAATATGATTTCATAAAGGAACTACAAGAACTACTCACCCCATCGGGACTGGGATTGGGTCCCAGGAAGGGTGGAGGCGGTGGCATCACACTGCGCACTCGACGCTTGCGCACATTTTGGATGCCGTAAGGCAGCTGCGCGCTCAGCTCATTGGCATCCTCCTCTTGACCATCGGTGGCCACAGCATAATCCTCTTCGCCTTCAACATCCACGCCATCATTGCGCCCTGCTGGCCACTCATTTTCATAGAACTCCGGTTGACCTGGTTCTCGGCCAGCTGCGTCCTCATCCCCGGCTGCCCTGGAATTGTAAAATGCATATGGAAATTTGTTAGCTTTGGCCATGAATTAGCGCTGCTCCATGGCCCAATGGAGCCACCGTTGCCACCGCGGATGCCTGCTGTCTCCGCAGGCAAACGGAAATGACTGCAAAAGCGGTTAGACACGGAGAGAAATGTTTTTAGAGGGTGAGTTTAACTCTGAAATTGGATTTAAAAGTATAAAAAATATAGTATAAAATATGAATATAATACAATTAATGGTTTAAGGTTAGGCAGAGTTAAAATCTAAAAACATATATATATTTGCCATTTATCTCTTGAAAAACAACAAAGATCTGTTGTTAATAATTTGGTATATGCCAGCGGAGGGCGCGAGATCTAATGGTTTGAGCAGCAGCTTGGCCCAGCTGCCTCAGAAGAAAGATAACGGTTCAAGCATCGTGAGCAAATTGAGCCACGGCGTGCCCATCGCTGGTCTAAACATTTGTTCTTCATACAAAAATATCTACAAATCTTAGGGTTCTATTTTTCTTCTTTATTTTAAAAAGAAGTACTTCTTGCCTTAATTTTTTTATCTGCCATAATGCCCAGCAGCGTACTGGGTTAAAAAATAAAAAAAATAAATTCGTTTTTGACGTTTGTTATTTGCATGGCCGCCGCTTCTTTCAGCCATTTTTCCAGCTGGCCAACAAAAGCGCATCATTTTGCATTCAACTGCAGGCAAATGCCAATGAATTTTTTAGCTTTCGCTTTGGCGCGCGGCTTTGTCTGAGCTGGAGGAGGAGCTGGAGCTGGAGGAGGTGGTGTCCCTGCCCCACTGTTGATGGCTATGGCGATGACGTTGTCCTGAGCCTGTGGCGCGGCACAAAGCTCTCCGTTACGCGACTGTCGTTGCCTGCCAGCGGATTTCCCCTTTTGCGTTGTCGATGCTTTCAGTGGAGGAGCTCGCTCCCTTCCCTTACTCATCGCCACTACCCTCTCCATTCTTCCTGGTAGCCGCCAGCTTTGGCTTTCTGTTCCAGCGGCGTTGGCATTTCGGGGAAGAGCGCTCCTCGCTGCTCTTTCAGGGCAACACAACGGCTTTGATAGTTTTGTCGCAAAGTTTGCGAAAATGTTTTGAAAATGAATGCAGATGGAATAGTTGAGGTGAGAGTGGTTGTTTAAATTAGCACAGAAAAAATAACCGGGTGGTCTTAGCCATAATACTGTTTTGTGGCAGCAACAAGGGAATAGTTGTGGCCCTTTTAATGCGGCAGTTTTTTTGAGAACTGAAAATCGATTTGTGGCTCTTTAGATTCAAGTTTTAGTTGGCTAAATCAAGTCTTAAGGGAGTTGTTTCTATCTAAGAGGTAACCCTTACATTCCAGGGTAGCCTTCCCTTTAACAAAGACTACAATTTATCTCCGTTTTCTAAGAGCCAATTGTCCTCTTTTCATATTTCGGTTTTCATCTCGTTTTGCGTCCAATTTTTGTTGAATGCAGCAAGCAGATTACCTAATCCCCGGCCCAGAAATCACATGATCCTTGCATCTCCGCCTGATCTCCGACAAAGGGGATAGAGTTCAGTCGACTGGCGAGAGAGAGAGGAATCAGCTTAAGCGCTTACGTTTGTGCTCACGCTTACGTCATGGCCTGACGGCATTGACATTTAGTTGATATGCACCCCGAGACCCCCGGGATTAGTCTGGACTCTGCATGGACTCTATGCGACTCTGCAGGACTCTATGGGATTCTGCTGGAGGAGCAAGTGCAACGGCTTCATTCGCCTTGTCGGCTGCAATCATTGGCGGTCACATTTGCGGGGAATGTCAGGAGGAGCCTCCAATATTGCTAATTTTCTCCATTTTCGTTTGTGTTCTGCTGTTCTTGCCCAAAACGGTGACTCCTGGCAGTGATGAGTAGAGTTAGGGGTACCTAAAGGTACTTCTTTGAGCTCTTAAAGTATATATTCTACACTAAAGATAGCAATAAATAATGATATATGGATACAGAATCAATATTTATTGAACAAGTTGATATATTTCTTATCTAAACTAATATATTTTGTAAGAAATTATACCCTTCCCATCACTGGTCTTACCTTCGTTGACTGTTGCTGCTGCTGCTGCGACTGCGACGTGCCACCAGGAATTGCTCCTGTTCCCGCCGCTTCTGTGCCTGTTCCTCCTCCGACTTCAGCCAGTTTTTGTTGCTGTTGGTGCTGTCAGGGTTCTGTTCAACAACAAACCTGCCCACACCTGGAATGGCCGCATTTAAGTCGGACAATTGCAGACGGAAGTCATTGCTAGCATTCTCGGGATCATCATCAAACTGTTCCTGTGACTGTCCCTGTTGCTGCTGCTGCTGGAAGTCGTGTATGCTGTGGATGGGATTTCCGTAGAGTTTTTGCTTTTGCCATTTGGTTGGTGCTTTGTTGTAGTTATAGTTGTCATTGTCATTGTTGTCCTCGTTGTCCTGGGTGCTGCCACTACTGCTACTGGTACTGCCACTGCTGCTATCCGCAATGCCATCGACATCCTCGTGCCCATTCCTGCCATGCTCCCACTTGTAGTTGTAATCGCCGTAGTTGTTTCTGCTGCCCGTACTCCTAAAGCTATATCTATTGTTGCCAGCGAGTGGCGGTGATGCCTCCTCCATCGATGATGATGATGATGCCGCCGCCTCCATGGCCTCGGCTTCGTTGCAGGCCAGGACGAGCGTTCGTCTGGAAGAGCCGCTGCCGAAACAGCGAGCAGCTAGAATGGCGGCCAGGAGCAGCTGCAAAAACAAAAGGGAGATATGGGAGATGAGAAGGGGGTTTTCAGAGGGGGTTTACAGGGGGTTTTTCAGGGGACTTTCAAGGGGTTTTTAGGGGGGTTTTTCAAGGGAGAGGAAAATGTCAAACAATTGTGCTGTGTGGCCAATAAACTGCCAAGTGTCAACAGTTGGGCGGGATATATCCTACGTTGTTCCAAGAGGGTTTTCCCTGCCATGCAAATACACTCATTCAAATGGCAAACAATGTACGTGGATTAATATTTAACAAACGAGATTAGATATTCCGCAAAGCGGGGCTTACCAGGGTGGAGAAACTGAAGCTTAGCGTTGGAATAGGGAAAGGAAAATATTATAGAAAAGCTTAAAGTGACTCTTACTACTTCTATCTTATCTTTTAGTTATTTAATTTAATTGTTGTTCATTTTTGCACAACAATATCAATATAATTCTAGCCATAAATTCTCCTTAAACAATTAAAGATAACCAGAATTCTGTTTCTAGGAAATTTGTCAAGAACAAACGAAGGAAACTTTATTAATGAAATTTAATTTATGGTATTTCCCCCGATTTACCGATTTATTTCTGTACAAATGACGTACTTGCTTTTGTCTTATCAATGTTTATCAATACTCAGGGGAATACCTTGTCTGTGTGGCAGGTGCATTATCAACACAATTTACTCAATTAAGGCGCTTATCAAGTGGCTATTAGAGAACATTGCATCATGGGACAATCAAAAAAAGCGTAATAATTCCAGCGAAAAATACAAGCATTATCTTTGCAGCTTAGTGTATTTGCCTAACCCTAAAATCGACCACTAATTCAACTAAGAACTCAACAAAATTTCGATTGACGAGACCGAAAAACTTAAACAGCCGCCGCCGAGTTGCTGAGGGGGAATGAAAGTTCAATTCCCGGCTGGATGTTGACAATCAATGGAATAACGGCGGCGGCATCCGAAAAGCAGCTCCAAACCGAACCCAAATAAGATGAAAAGTTTTCGCAGGGAGTCCACCCTCCTTCGTCCTGCAATCCTGAGGTTTCCATCCTTAGAAAAGTTTGCTCTGCGGCATTTGGACTTTAGACATGTCTGGTGGGGATGTGTGATGGCTCTGATTATGCGGTCTGGTCGAAGGGTTTGCCCCAAGTGAAAATAGTTGGGCGACCTTTGGCGATAATATGCGGCACGCGCATCCTCCATATGAGGACGGAGATATTTGCCATATACGATGTATGGCTACATTCATTAGAGGCACCCACTATATATAGTACGTGACCGAATAGTTGGCGCCCGGAAATGCTCCAAAAACTAAGATATGAACAAACACACAGAGAGTGTGGCAGTGCCCAGCAGCAGCTCCATTTCCTGTTCCCTATTTTTCCTCTGTCGCTCTACAAGTTCTTTTGTTTCAATCTGGTTTTTAGTTGCACTGGAAAAAGTATTATGTTTAAGAGAATATATAAATCAAAGGCTGAGTGCCTTTATAGGGGTTTTTATTGGGGAAAAATTTACATGTTCCCTTTTGAGAGAGCGATACCTCTCTTTAGGGTGCCCAGAGTATCCTACAAATAAATAATGGACACCATATAGAATATACTTTCGCCTAAATTTGTCTCAAATGTTTCACATGTCTTTTTTCCCAGTGCACTATATGTGCTTGTATATGGCTATATGTGCAAGTATCTCGGATATATGCAAGTGTTGTTGCCGCTCTGGATTTATAAGATTTCTTTTATGCTCTTGCCGGGCCTACCACAAAACTTCTTTCATTTATCTCGCCCGCTCTTCCCTTGGATTCCTTTGGATCCTTGCAGGACTCAGAAGCAGGAGCAGGAGCAGGACAAGGAGCAGGGGCCAGGCCAGCAAGTTTGTCAAACTATTTGTATGGAATTCACAATTTGTGTTGATGAAGTTTCGCCCAAGTCGGCTCCAAGTCGCAGCTTACCAAGGCGACCGCGTGATCTGCGTGAACTGTGTGAACAAGTGTTTATGGAATTGAATTATTTTCCCTGTTCCCTGTTCCCTGGTCCTTTGCCTTTTCTATTTTTTGCCTGCCTAGATTTTCCCGGTTTTTGTTTTAGGCTTCTTGGGAAAGCCAGGTGGCAACCGGCCGAAGGTTGGGGGTGTGGGCGTTATCTGTTTTTTTGGGGGGGCTTACAGGTGGCTTTGTCTTAGGCTCGGTCCATCGCCTTGTGATTTAAAGTTGCCCAATAAGCCGATTTCTTGGGTCAAGCTGGCTCAGAGCAGGGGAATATCTTTTATTTAATGCTTCAAAAGAAGCTTTTGATACAAAGTTATTAATAATTTAGTTTCAGTGTAGCTGGAAATGTGTTTTTGGTGGGTTTTAAGGTTAATTATTTGCCAGGAAGTCTTGGGAGGTGAGTTGTATTTTGAAGAAAGTATTTTTTTTAAGTTCTAAGGTTTCCAACTTATTTGTTCTTTAAAACTGGAAAAGCTTTAATCTAAAAACAAATATTTTCATGGGTATAAACACCTTAGAATCTTAGTCTTTTATGGAACCTATATATGCTCTTTTTATGACCTCTTATCTCTCCTTCT
>JAEIIH010022881.1:0-13276 GCA_018904745.1 Drosophila orosa | reverse complement strand
TCCCAAAGTTAGCTTTCTTTTTATGTTAAGAAATAACCTTTCTTTCCAGGACAAGAACTTTACCTTTGGACCGGCCATTATGTCCAAGTTGATGGATTACTTTGAGTTGGATGGCGATATTCTGCAGACGCACATTGGATCCCCACGCTCCACTGCCTATTTGGCAGCCCTTTTCTACTCCATCAACCGGGTTAACAACTTCTATGTCTACGGAGCTGGTGCGAATCTAAAGGATTACCGCCGATATATGGAAATGATTGGCGTAAACAATATCAGGTTGTTTGGCGATGCCTTCACCTCGTTCCCCATGGAATCCAATCGATTTAGGACCGTGGTTGGCATATTTGCCACCCCTCCAAACTCCTTTAGCGCCATCTCGGATCCCATCGACTTGATATGTTCCCGCGGCGGTGATCTCAGTATGCTGGAGGTTCTTACCGAATCGGAGGTCAGCAACGAGGGTCGCCAGCGGGTGGCCATGATCCTGGAGGAGCAGCTGCTGACCCTGACCATGTCAATGTCGCGTCCCCAAGTGCAGTTTGTTCTCTACCAAACGCACTCCATTGTGGGCACCGAAAACGAGGATATGGTGAAGCATGTCGTGGAATTGATCAATAAACTGGCGCTGGAGAAGCATCGCAATGCCTACAAGGAGCAGAAGCGTCTGGAGGCGATAGCCGAAGCGGAGGCAGCCAATATTCCAGCGGCGGCAATGAGCAAGGACTCGCCCAGGAAGAAGGATAAACCATCAAGTCAGCCTGAACCGCCAGCTCCGGGCTCCGGAACGGCTTCAACAGCTCCTCCTTTACCCAGGGTGGACAGCATTGATTTGATAGTCACACCCGATATTGATGAGTTTGTCCAGGATATAGTGCCGGATATATGCATCAATCAGGATGAGTGCATCAAGCAGCAGGTCACAGGAAGCTACCTATCCCTTGTGCGGCGAAAGACCCTAACCCATCTGAACGAAAAGTACCTAATCCGAAGGGCAGAGCAGAGAGGACTCTTTGGCAAACCCGAAAAGGATACCAAGGAGAAGGCCAAGCCCAAGGCAGTTAAGCTACAGGAGCAGCAGGCGGAGACCACGCCCCAGGACATGGGCTATGATCAAAGGAACTCGGGACGATCCAGTGCCCAGCAAATAGTGAGTAGCATCTACATATATATTGTACAATCCCTGACCGATGGCCAAAACAACAAACACAGAAAGGCTGTTAGACTTTACACTTTATTGTTAACAAAAACAAATTTGAAAGGTGGGCGATTGTTGTTAAAAACAAAAAATAAAAAAAATAGGGGGAATTGTGGGAGAGATATATAGGCGGTAATGTGACTGGGAGGTTGAGGTTGAAGCTATGTACACTCTCGCATCTTATGAGCTAATAATTAACATGTCCATACTGTCTGCGGATCGATCATCGTCGATAGACATGCGATCGATGTCATCATTATGGGGCCCATCATCCGTTGTATCATTTTTTGATCTGCATCATTATCTTGTACCGATATCGACAGGCGCGTTTCCTATTATCTCAGGCTCGTGTTTATATAGAATACTTTTTATGTCACTGGGATCTCGAAGGGTTATTAGTGTAAATTACTTTAAGTTATCAGCACTGGCTATGGGTTTTATCAACTTTAATGAATTTTAAGTGTTTTAATTATATTTGATAAATTTGTAAATATTTTTTGTAGCTACCTGTGTTATTTTGTTGGCTATGTATTATTTTTGTATCAGTATGCTCACTTATTATTATTACTATTTGCCTTCACTTTCTATAATTTGTATTATCTGCATCTATATTCACATGGTTTTGTATTATTTGCATGTATGCAGTTCTAGCGTAATTATTTGTATCATTTATATATTAGATTATTCATTTATTTGTATTCACATCATTATCATCTTCTGAGGATGGAAATCCACAGTGTCTCTCTCAGTTGATCGTTATAATTATTCACATTACATTTAATCTATATTCACATCCTATAATCTGCAGCCACATCACCGCGTACAATCATCGAATCATTAGAGAGGGTGAGGTTTGGGTAATTAGCGTGAGGTGAGGCTTAGTCACAGGCTCCTAGGGATTAGGTCACGCTGCATCTCAATCTGCTTATCTCATGGAGAGTGATTGGGTCACTGGGAGATCGTATCGTGTTCCTTACTTCTTCCAACCACTCATCGAAGAGGTCTTCGCGTAGTTCTGGCTCTTCTGCTGCTGATAGTTCTGCTTCACATCCGCCTTCTTGCCGCTGGAGTAACCCATGCCGGAGCCCATGCTGGAGCTGTTGCTGCCATTGTAACTGAAGCTGGACTTGAAGGTGGGATTGCCGATGCTCTTGAACATGGGATGATTCTTGCCAGCGCCCACAGGCGGAGCTGACTGGTTGTAGTAGCTCTTGTTGCTGTTGTTGTTGTTGTTGGACAAATGGTTCTGCTGCTGACCCTTGTCGGACATCTGGCGGGCATAGGACGAGAGGCCCAGGCCCACGGCACCCATTCCCACGCCCAGGCCAACGGTGCTCACTCCCACGCCGCCCATGCCCACTCCATAGGCCTGCTGTTTGTGGCTGGTGCTGAAGGTGGCCGCCTGATGGTCACTGGCCAGGGATCCGCTCTGCGTGTAGAACTGCTGCTGCACTTCGACTATGTAGCGGTAGGCCTCCTCCATGCTCTTGGGATTCCTTCGCAGGATCATCGAGTGTGTGGGTTCAGGCAAATGATCGCGGAATACCTGCAGCGTTATCCTCTCAATGTCCTCCAGTGCGTACAGCGTGTCATTGTGGGTCAACTTCCTGTTGATCAGTCTGTGCTTCAGCTTGGCCATTTTCTGGTAGTAGAGCTCAATATTTGAGTCTAGAACAGCGCTGCGAATTTTGTGTATCAGCGAATAGCTGGACTCCCTTTCCGCGTAGTTGTACAGCAGCTGATCCTTAAGCTTCAGCCAGGACTCGGCCTTCAGGAGGTGCCCGTTGCCGGCTCCATTGCCATTGCCCACGGGAGCGCTCATCTGTCGGGTGAAGACCGCCTCCCTCGCCCGATCCGTGCACTTATTCTTGATGTGTCCTATCAGCTGAGCTTTGTAATAATCATCGAAACTATTTATGGCCGGCATTAGGGCCTCGATTTTGTGAAGGAACTGGGGCAGCTTGCCGGGATCACTGCCATCGAAGTTCTCGACAAGCTTCAGGCGACTCAGGACCTGATTGTATTTATTCACAAACTCGGGATCCATTTTTGGATATATGGGGGGGACTCGTAACCCAATTCGTTATGCTACCGTTATTATTTTGCTAAAAAATTTATAGCTTCACCTCGTTCAGCTCGTTGCGTTCGCGACGACGTTTCGGGAGCGACTGTTTCCAAATTTGAAATCACCGCCACAACGACGGCGACGCGCCAATAATTGTTGTGTATGGAAAAACAGATTTTAGATTCTTACAAATGTATAAATTAACATTCATTAACATGAATTTTACTTGCAAGACCCAACGACAACGGATCGGAACGAAACGAAACGGTCCGACCAGCTAGCTCCCGAACAGTGGCGGGTTCTGGGTTTTCGCTTTCGGTTTTTGATTTTGATTTGGGTTTTGCGAATTCGAAATCGACACGAACGAACCGTGGTCGAACCGACACTGAACTGAGCAGATCCCGCACCCGAACAGAAATGAACTGACAGAATAAAAACAGAACGGAACTCAACAGCGCCCGCCATTCATTCGGGTGGGAGTTGGGGATTACCTTCTACCAGTGGAGTATGCGGGGTATAATGAGCATATATTCAGGTGTTAAGGAACAGGAAAACTTGAGGATTTTTATAATAAATATACTTGGGTCCTTCAGATTCTATAATTTATTAAAAAGTATCTAAAACTTTTAGGGATTTTAAGAAAAATGGAAATTGCATCGAACACTATAAAATAAAAGGTTAATGTGGCATTTCATTGGTAAATTGGGGTTAGATGTGGCATGTTCTTAGTAAATAGGGGCGTGTCCTTGGTAAATTGGGGATTTAAATGGCATGTTCTTGGTAAATTTGGGATTTTAAATGTTTAATTTGCGTTCTGTATCAAAAATGTATTAAAATCTACACTTTATAGTCGCTCTAATGTTGTTTAAAATTTGATGTATCAAAAATTACGTAGCCGACTAGATGAACAGTTAAAAAGTTATCGAAGCTAAGAGACCCTAATATTTAAACAATTAAAATCTTAGTATTCCAGTATTCTTAAGGTTCCAAAATTTTAGGGTATAAACTAGTTTTTGTCTAGTGTTAAGGGAATATCCCTTTTTTTGATCACTTCACAAATATCAAATATCTCTTTGACCTTATCAAAATGGACACTTGATAAAGTTTTATATTAACGTTTATTCTTTATATAAATTCTTGATGTAGTTTCTATGTTAATTGCTTTTATTTTTTACGATTTTTTATTAGTTCTTAATTTTACAATGTAGCTTTGATCAATGTAAAGTGTGCCTCTCTTATTTCTTGCTTAATTCTATATTTCTGGTTATGTTATTTTTCATTATCTTAAAACAAAGGAAAGTATTTGTAATGCTAAATGCTAAATACTGATAGTGTAATTCCAAATGCTAACAAAATTATATTTAAATTATTTAAAGAACCTAAGTAACGGGTAACCAGAATGTCGTGACTTTCACCTTAATGTTGCTATTTGCTTACTGTTGTTGTGTTAAGCACGCTGAATCATAGGCGCACACTCACACGAATGCAAACATAGCGACACCCTGCGCACTCGATCGCGCTTAGATATTGTCGGTCAGATAGAGATAGATAGATAGTGCCAACCCAACGGACACGGGTGCACACACACGCACACTCACACACAAAACCCCGAGGCACGCACATACCCCTAATATACAACATCGAAGACAACAACGAATTTCATAAAAAAACGCGCGCACAAATCGCTTTAAACGAAGCGTTAGATTTGTTTTTGTTTGTTTTATTTTGCATTCGCTTTTGTTGTTGTGTTAATTGTCAACGGCAATAGACGGGGCACAGATTGAAAGAGAGAGAGAGAGAGAGCGAGAGAAAGTACACACACACACGCAAGGATAACGGCAAATGATCGACAAGCAGTTCACCCTGTTCACTTGCACTGCTTGAAACATCACGTATACGCACTGATTGACGAAACACAAACAAAATCCGAGTCTATTCACATGCAAATTATTACAAAAAGCAATTGCATTCAAGGTCCTTTCATAATTTCAGATTTTTCCGAAGAATCTAATTGTGTGGCTCACGCTGCACCCAGCGCTGCTCGATTGCTCATCGCTTGATCTGCACTCAATCGACCCCAGCAGCATCTAATTCAGCTCGATTGCCTCCAATCTTGACACGTACACTAGAAGAAAAATACTAATGTTGGCTAAATGAGTCATTTAATTGAGCCATTAACCTGGGCCCGAAACATTTTGCATTAAATTGAACAATTATAATTTTAGGGCAATTAGCATGGGTATTATTTTTAAATTGTAATTAATTTATTTCCATAATATTTTACACCAAGAAAAAGGCATAGTTTGGTTGATTTATGCTTTTTTTATTAGTGAGGGTATTTATAATAAATAAATAATTTTTAATATGGTTTAAACTTAGTAAAATATTAATATAATATATCTTAAAGTAGTTAAAATTTTACCTCTCTCTTACGGCTTTATTAAAACCCTTTCTTTTTCTTCGAGTGCCCTGGGCTACACACATACCAATGCGCGCACCTTTATTAGAGCTGGCACTGCTTGGCGGTTGCCCCGCTTAACCCCGCCTTTCCACCCCTCACCCCTCCCAATGGGTCGCTTTTAAGGTCTGCTGCGCCGGCGTGCGCGGTTCAACTAATTAGCAACAATTTCTGAGCGTTAGCGGCTTGTAAAACTGTTTAATAATAGCAAAAACTTGTCGGCGTGTAGTCATCGACGAGGACAAATAACAAAGAAACCGAGACAGCGAATCAGAGATTAAGGGGAAAGACGGGAGAGTGGGTTCCATTGGGGTGCTAATTTAAATCGCGTCTCTAAACTGATAAGCGGATTTAATTGCTATCAACTTCGAGTTGGATGACTTGGCCTGTCGCTCGAGCTCTTGGCTCACCGCACTTTCCGTACTTTGCCTTTGTAACTGCAACTGTAACTGTAATTTTTATAGTTATTATTCTTATGTAGACAACACAACAGCGACTTTGATAAGCAGGTTCAGGGACATCCCCCACACCCCAACCGAACCAACCCAAGCGATCCGCACACCCACAAGCGAATAATAATAATAAATACTTCAGCCATGGTACTCAAGTTTTTCCAAACTTAAGATACCGATTTCTAGTTAAAAGAAAAGATAATAAATCATTTAGATAATGGCAATATGTTATTATATCGTTCACACGTGTGTTTATCACCTAAGATAAACTTTATAAACGGAAGTTTTGGGCGCAAAACATAAGGAATCATGTGTTTTTTATAAACTTTTATTGGTATTTGGTATTTTTTGAGCAAAACAATAAGCCAGGCTAAGGTTTAGGGCTGTTATAAATATGTGATTGAGATAATTTGATTAAATAAAATATTCACAAAGGTAGTAAATAAGTTATGAAGGTAGAAAGTTTCCAAAATATAAATGTATAGGATGAAATTCGGGAATTCTACCAAATTATATAAATTTAAAGGATTCTTTAGGAACAGTCTTGATTTTTGCATGATTTCTGGGAATTTAAGGCTTAAAACTTTCACTGAGACTATTAATTCTCTCAAAACTACCAAAGAAACTGTCTAGAACATTGCCAAACAACAACTAATTCTTCAAGATTCAACAATTCGCTATAAAAAACTAAATTTAAATAATAAAATACGCTATTAATAGACCCGCCCAATTCGGTTTGCATTGTTGTCGAGTGCCAGGTGTTAAAATTACATACAAAATAAGCCCTAGCCCTGTGCTTAACAGCGAATTGTTTATTATTATTATTATTTATTTGTTTCGCCATAACTCATCTGCACTCAAGTGGAAGCCCCGCTTGATTCGTATCATTTGCAAGCCAAATTTGGCGCGAATTCTTTGTGCAGCATTTTGCGCATATTAATTGTGTTCTCTCTCTTTAAAAAAAAATAAAATAATACAAAAAATCTGTTCAATTGTTTGAGAAACTAATTACGTGCGCGCGCGCACACTCGTGCCAAATTTGTTTTTTTTTGCAGCTCCAGCGTCTGCAGCGATCGACAAGCGCCAGTGCGATCCGTTCGCACCTGACCAAGGTATCCTCCATTTATCGCCGGCCCATCGCCTTTAATTTCATAAGGCGCGAGTGCAAGCGTTTCTACGTCTTGCCCGTCTACATGGTGAGTGTTTCATTGCTCTCTGTTCTTCCCCCCCAGACAGCTTTTTAGGGCCAGCAATAATATTTACACCCCTCCGATACACACCCACTAACACCCATCCGAATCCCAATTTCAGCACAGCACCAAGCAGAGCATTCGATTATGGTGGCAATACGCGTACAAATGCGTCACGCCCGCCGCCTCGGCTGATGCGGTGTGGAATCCAAATCTAAAATTCCGGCTACACTGCAGCCGGCAGCTGAGAATACGGAAATTGCGACGTGGTCCCTGGACCAGGAGGCAGCCCCTCAGGCTGCATATCAACGACATCAAGCTGCTGTGCCAGGTGCGACAGCGAAGTAAATAAATTAACAAAAGTCCAATTAGAAATCTGGTTTGAAATTCAAACGTTGAACGTTAGCCGCCTATCGATTGCAATCAATCGTTTTTCAGTGTTGGTTAATACTTATATATTTAATTTATTTTTAGAAACTGAAAAAGTAATAAAAATAAAACGGTAACCGTTAGTTTCAGAGCAATCTCTATTGATTGCCATCAATCGTTTTCCAATGTTGGTTAATATTTATATATTTGATTTATTTTTAAGAACTTACAAAGTAATACATTATTCGTATTTAAGTTTATATCAAATTCTTCACTTAATTAGAGCCAACGAACCCAACAACTATGTTTAAATTTTAATGTATTTCGAATAAATGTAAACATTTAATTTATTTTATGCAAAGTAATGGTTCTCGGAGTGAATAAATAAATTTTTGAATGGAACAAAAAGCACACATTCGATAAATCATGATTATATTTCTGAAAGAATAAGGAACATTTTATGAATGTATTTTTAGAAAAATTAACAAAACAAAACCCAAGCTTCTTGGGGAAATTATTATTAATTTAATTAATTAAGCAAGCCTGTGTGTTGATTTTCAAATAATAATAGAATTACACAATGGAAATTCCTATGATCTAAAGGATTCTCTTGCCATATGGGTTTTTTTTTTGCTACATTTATGTCTATGTGAGCGGTGATTTAATAAAAGTACAAAATATATATTGTGAATGCGCTTTACTTTGCAATTGTCTGTCCTTGGGTATGAGAATGACTTACGAGGCTGAGTAAATGGGAGTAGTACACTAGAAAGTATAGTTATAGTTGGTATAGACGTAGTAATGCTGATCCAATTATTTGCCACAATAATTGCTATGTGAGTTCCAGGCGGCCAGCTGCAAAGAAAATTTACATAGAAGAATATTTATGGAATATTTTATTTTATTAACAAATAAATGAGACTCTCACCTGACACTTTCTGCTGCAGTACCATTGATTCAGACAATTTACGCACTCGTATTCTGCTTTATAGACCTGACAGTTTTGGCAAACTTTCTCCTCCGTTCCGTTGGTGCTGGTCGTAGTTTCCTTTCGCTGTAACTTCTTCCGCACTTTGTCCAATAATTTGGTTGCCTCTTCATCGTTGCGATAGCTCGTGGAATGTAATTCATCGTACTGTTTAAAGAATGAGGAATTATAAAGCTTATCCTTTTTATTTGTGATATTTTAAGGGGGTTATTAACCTGTCTGTTGGCCAGATTACGCTGTGAGACCATGGGACTGCTGTTGTACAGCGGCTTCATTTGCGATTCATTCTCCAAAAAATTCTCCAGGGCGGAGATTTCTTTGTAATATGAATGTGTTTCTGGAACCGTCAGCTTATTGTGGGAGGAGAAGGAGGAGGAAGCGGCTGCCAGATTGGGCGTAGAATTGCGCATTTCAGGGTGGTATCTGTAAACATTTATGAAAGTGTAAAGTAATATTATAATTCAAGAGTTTTCTTCAATTAATATTCACCTATCATGCCCACGCTGAAGCCTGGGTCGTTTGTTAACCGGCGGCAAGTCGCAGTTACGGCTTAGTTCTTCAATCTCCTCTGTGGCATCCAGAAACTCGCGATCTAAGGCCTGACGAACGGGCAGAGAGTTCCTCCTATAGTGTTGTTGCTGCTGCTGTTGATTCTCCTCGAAATTGCGAAGACTTGCAGCTGTAGCCTTTTCCCTTAGACCCATAACTCTGCCAAAGGGAAGAATTCTTATATTCCACCAAACAAAAACAAAAATGACTACTCCTTCACTCACCCGCGCAGCCGTTGGATATCACTTTGGTTAACCTCCATGTTATTTAGGAATTGCCCTACGTCTAGGCTTGCGCCAAAGGGAACCTTGAGCATATGTTCGCCGAGCAGCGACTCCTGTATTTCGTACAGCTCCGTTGTGCTGCAGCCTTTGTTAATCACCGAGGGCAGCAGCTTCTTGATGACGGACACACGTTCCATGCGATCCACTCGTCCTCGCAGCTCCGACTTCATGCAACGCAGGTGGTATAACCGATTCCATTCCTCTTCCTTTTGCGCCAACAGATTGTCCAGCGTTTTGATATCCGCCTCGATTTCGTTGATGAAAGTCTTTCGATCTGCACCCACCGCATCCAGTTTATCCTTAAAGATTGTGTCCAACTCTGGAAAGAGCTCCTTCAAACGATAATGGAAGTTGGCATCGCTGTTTTTGAGATCAGGAGCAGCAGCAGCGGACTTTTGGCGTGCAGCTGTCTCCGGCTGAGAGGCCTGCGTCTGGGTGGACACTGTCTCTGAACGGCGTGGCTGCGGCTGTTGTGGCACTGCAAAGCTGTTGGCATTAAGCTGGGGTTGCTCTGGGTGCACTTGAACTGGTGGCTGCTGTTGTGGTTGAGCTGGTGTTTGGGATGGAGTATCAATGACTCGTGGCGGGTGATCAGCCTGCAGTGTGGCAGTCGTTGCTCGTGGAGAGTTAACCTGCAGAGGAACTCGTGTAGGCCCAGCAGCCCGAGGCGGGCCAACCTGACCTGGAAGGACTCGTTGCGTACTAAATGAAGCTTGAACAGCTCCTGATGGGAGGTGGGCGGCTCGTGGAGGCTCATTCTGTACATGAGCAGCCTGAGCAGGCGAAGCCCAGTTTACAGGCGATGCATATGCAGGAGAACCATAAACTGGAACTGTTACTGATGCAGCAGGCTGCTCTGGTTGTGGTGGAGCCATAACAATGTTACTCTTTGTGATATGCGGCAGAATATCTGTGGGATAGGAGATCTCCATGGCCACAGCCGGTGGCGTGTTCAAGCTGTGCGAAACTGCAGCCAGATTGAGAGTCTGCTTGGCATGGTTGGGTCCAGGAGAGAATGCAAGTGTGTATGGTGAGCTTAGCCTGAAGGAGGGCTGACTCTGGTTGGGATTAGCGGCTGGGGCCATGCCTTGAGGCGCCTTGGGTGGCTGCATTTTGAGTACTGGAGTTGCCTCGACTGGATTCTGTGCAATAACCGGCTGGAAGTCAATAGGATCATCGTCGTCGTCGTCAACAATACGACGCTTATCGTTGCTCAATGGTGGCGTCACCGAACGACGCCGTTTGAGTGTGGCATCCACAGCCATGGCCTGACATGCCTCTGCCTCCTCCAACTGTTCTTCCACCTGCTGCTGCTGCTGCACCAGTGTGGTATCTGCATTTTCCTGCTCCAGTCCCAAGCTGGCAGTGAGCTTATCCAACTCAATGCCCGCTTGACTTGGCTGCTTTGGCTCCTTGATCATGAGGAACTCCTCCAGCACGGAGGAGGAGGAGGAGGAGGTACCGTTTTCATTGGACTTTTTCTTCTCCTGCTGCTCAAATTGTGGAGGCTTCATTATCTTAGCTTTGTCCATTTTAATGGGAGTAACATTTGCCGCCTTGGCTTCCTCTGGCTTCTCGGGTGAATCCTCATTCTCGGTATCGTCCAGACAAATGAGTTCGGGCGACTGGCTGGCACTGCGACTGCGATCGGAGCTGCAACTGCGGTCCAAGGAGCGGCTGCGACTGCGACTGCGACTAAGGCTGCGACTATTGCTGCGACTGTAGCTCACACTCCGGCTGGAAGAGGTGTAGCGCCGCCGTCTTATAGTTGCCTTATAGCGCTTGATCAGAAACAGATAGTTCCGCTCACGTTGGTCATTGATTTTCTGGCTAGCGAATAAAGTGGATAATTTTGCTTAATTTTGTGGGGAGACGTGGGAAAGGAATACAAATCTTACCAAGTAAGAGATCGACGCTTGTGGTAAATGTTAGGCTGACGGTAGGGTGCCGCCTGCATTCGCCGGATCTGGCGAATGGCTTCGGCGCGAGTGGAGGGCGGTGGTTGTGGCACCGCCACAACAACAGCAGCGGCTTCCGCAATCTTGTCCTTTCCAGGGGCATCCGCCGCAGTCAGATCAGTCAGTTCCTCGTCGGGTTTCTCGGAGTCGGGCTTGGGCATGGGTTTGGCAACAGCCTCCGCTACCGCTTTCATTTGCGAGTTACTGGGACTCGCTTGCTTGCTAACCGCTGCTTCCATTAGAGCGTCGTCGTCCTCCTCGTGGCTGTATTCGTCGCTGCTTAGCTCAGAGTTGGATGTGTCGTAGATCTCCACGTTGGTCATCGCGACAGCTGCAACTGCAGGGACACAGCATCAGGTATGTACATAATGGACACACAAAAAACCCCCCAAAAACTCACGCGCTCACGTCTGCAAAAAATAGGCGACACAAAAAAGCGTCTGCCGGCTGAATTTTTCGGCCCCTTTTTAACCGCTGACCTCTGGCTATCACAGAGGCTAATTAAAATCGTTGCCGAACACCCCAGAGCCTCGAATAAGCATTTATATGCAGTTTTTAGTGCTTACCTGCAGGGAAAGTCGCGAAATTCTTTAATAAAAAGAATTTTGCATTTGGCAAACCAAGAAGAGTTAGAGGTGACAACAGAATGTGCGATATACCGATATGTCCGGCTATCGATATTATGAAGTGTGACCTGAAGTGAGAAAATATATTTAAATATATTTAAATATAATTATTTAAATAATAATTCTAATTTTACTTAAAAACTAATTTATAATCTACAAAATAGCGTACATTTTATTTAAGTTTCTCGGGTAATTTCCGCCAATCTTTACTTCTTCGGAACTATATACAATGCTGTATTCTTTCGAACGCCATGGGGCATATAGGCATTGAACGCCAACGGTCACACTGCTCACTGCTCACAAAATAACAAATCAAGTTCGCACAAAAACATTGCCAAAAAGGTAAATGGCGGGTTTAAAAAGCCCGTTATTTAATGAAATAAAGTGTTTAGCAATTAAGTCCTTTTGGCGGCGTCCTAAACGCCAACAGTGGTCCAAGTGTGTGTATGGGTTTGTGTGTCTCATGCATGTGTTTGTGCATCAGGGAATAACCGATAAGAGCAGCTGCGGGATTGATAGCCCTGTGGGTGGACTTTGTGTTTGATAATAGTGGGTGGTGATGATCATCGGCGCAAGAGAGAGTGATAACCGTAAACCACACCACGTCACACCACCTCACCTCGCCTCTCCTACACGGACACCCTCACACCCGTACACGTGTGCGTCAGCTGCCCGTGGGTGTGTGTGTGTGTGTGGCCAAAGAACTCTTTTGTTGTTGTTTTCTATATACGAACATATATGTATATACATATATAGTAAATGATCGAAAAAGTGAATTAATTAAATACAAGCAAGTTCACCAATTGGATGCAACAATAAAGCGTTGATTTCGTTGACTTTTGGCGTATATATCTTTAATTAAATCAGCGAATAGTTAAGACTTTGGCCGAGTTAAGCAATTTACATATATTTCCCTTGGGAGTTTGTTCAGTTTCTTGGGGAATATGTAAATAGAATTATATACATAGATAGTATAAAGCTCAAGATAACCCCAAAGTTTAAGGTCTGTCATAATACCGAGACTACCAAAAACTTTATCATAAAGTCAAGTTAAGTAAGGTAATTGTGTTTGTTGCTAACAAGTTTATTTATTTGTTTAAAAAAGCTTTTAAGAGACTGAATTTAATGGTTTGTATAGTTGA
>JAEIIH010022869.1:0-17554 GCA_018904745.1 Drosophila orosa | reverse complement strand
AACATTTTATTCGATTCTTCGTTTATGTAAATTATATTTTGATATTTAGTTACGAGCACTAAATTCAAAAGAAAACACAAAAAATTGGTATCCAAAAATAGTGATTTGTAAAGCACCTTAAACGAAATCCTTTGATCGTACATAATTTGCATTTGTGCACTTAAAACTAAAAGTTTGCATTGCTTCCGAACGATGACATAGGTCGGTAATATGTGTATAAAAATTGTGTATCGCTACAGTTGATCTCAATAACGATAACCATTCGAGTTGTTCATTCATCATACAGAGGCACTAAAGCTTATTGATTCAATGATTCTTCTTGCTACGAAGAACCACATTCGATTCGTGCTTAAGTACTTAAATACTAAACGTAAAATCGAGTGAGAGAAATAAATAGTAATGTTAGACCTGTTTTGGTATAGAATTTCATTGAGATACTATGTCTATAAACCATTTTCATCAGAAGTTGGACGTATAAATTCACAAAAATAAATAAATGTTTCATAAATAGGCGGGGTTGAAGTATGTTTCGAGTTATGGTGTGAGTGAGACTTAGACGATAAATACTCGTGAGTCTTTGAGTAATTTGCAAGATTCGATTCTTAGAAATGCACAAAGTTTTTGGCTGTCTGGGGACGGGGTGGCATTTAAATTATGTTTCATAACTAAAATTGATCCAAAGACAGACTATGCAAAGGGCTTTCTTCGCAGTAAATAAATTAATAAGAAAAACGTTGTCACTAGCGGTAATTTTAAACTAATTTAGAAATGGTTCGTATATAATAGATATACATAGTTATAGTGAGTTCATAAGATGTTTGCTTCTTAGTTGGTTTGAACACAGACAATATAATTATAATAAGATGCGTAACGCCTTGTGATTTATATGCTTTCATATGGCAATTCACATTCATTAGTGTCTGGGCGTTACTCATCTTATTATTATATTGTCTTTGCTTTGACAATAGTGTTTGGCTGGGGTTCTATCTACTTGACTCCAACAAGCTAACTACCTAACAGACCTTTGGAGATTCCGGCTATATGGGCGATTTTTTCAAGCTCAAGTTGAAGATTAATTAAATTATTGTCAAATCTATAAGGTTGTGAAGTGAAATTAATTCTGTTGCACATCGTACAGACATATATCTTTGTGTATACATGTGTGAAATGCATTATTTTAAATGTAAATTTGCCATATCTAGACACATATCCTTCTCTAAATTAAGCTTTTGAAGAAATAAATCATATAAATATGCTTTGATGGTGAATTAAAAATTAACCATGTCTAAAAATCAACATTTATGCAACTTCCTTTGTTTTAGAAACATATTCGCAGTAGATTTCAAAAAGAAAAAGAATTTCAAACATATTATTAAATCGATTCGTTTAGAGTCTATAGCCGGATTGGCAACAAACGAATTGTTTTGTGCACATTTTGCATATGGTTTGTGCATCGAAGCGTTGTCGGCGTTGGCCTTAGATATATATTCGATATTTGTTGATACTCTATAACACTATAAAGTAAACCTGAAGCTCTATGTCTAGGCAAAGCTTGGACGTAACTGGGTGACTGCGGCTCAGGACATTCAATTGTTTCTACTTTGGAGTTCCTGAAGGGGCATTGGCCAGGCCGAAGAGCTCTTCATAGGATGGCGCTAAGAGAAGATAACCAAATAAAGTATAGAGTTAGAATTTAAGCAAGTATCTCCAAAATTCCAGGTGACTTACGCAGCTCATGGGCTCCGGGCGGTTGACGGGCTTGCAAAAACGAGGACGATGCCGAGGTGGATGGCAACTGGCTGTAACCCGGCGCCACTCCGCCTCCAGCACCGGCACCGGGGGGTGCGGCTGGCGGTCCGTTCGGTGGTGGTGTCAACGCGAGAAGGGAGTACTGCGGCGACTCCGGCAGCGGATATGCGGGCAGGTGGGGCGGCGGATACGATTGCACCATCAGCGGGCTGGACGAGTACGGCATGTAGGGCACATTGGAGCTGTGCAAGCTGGCCCTGGCCGAGGGGCTGCCGAACTGCGAGGACTGCGAGCCCGAGGTGTAGGACAGTTCCAGGCCCCCGGCACTGACGCCACCGCCCACAGCCGGACTTAGAGTGGCCGCCGAGGAATCAGACGTAATGGAGTTGATGGAGCTGCACTCGCTGAACTGCGACGAATGCGATGGCGAACCAATGGAAGAGTCCAGCGAAGGATACACGGGCAGAGCAGGCTCAAAGGGGTTGCCGGAGCTTACATCCGGACCGGGTGGCCCATCATTTGGCCGCGGTGGCGGCGGCGGACGTAGGGATCCCTGGCGATTGGAGGTGTCCTGCGAGTACACCTTAAACGGAAGATTCAGTACCAAGTTCTTGAAGAAACCTCGCAGCACAGCCTCGACACGCAGCTCGTAGACAATGGTTATGACGCCGCTCATCTGCTCGTCCGTGGGCTGAGCTCCCTCCGGCATGAGCAGCTCGTGGGCGAAGCTACGCTCGCTCTTCTTCTGCACCGAACCCGTCTCCTTGGTGGCCACCGCTATGCACTCCACCTTCTGGACCCGCAGGGGCACATGGCTGTAGTAGGTGACATACTGAAGGACACTAAACCGCAGCTTTTCCACGGCGGTGGTACTGTTGTTGATCACAGTGGCGCATATCCTTAGCGGCTCTCCCCGCACCGCGAAATCCTCTGGCAGAAGGGCCAGCAAAGTGATCGGTCGCGTGCCGAACAAGCTGATCGTCTTGGTCACCTGCTTCTCCAGCGGACTGGGAATGCTGCGGTGCGATGGCTGCAACGGCATGTTCTTCACCACGGTGAAGGGGATGGTGTGCCGCTCGTCGAACGTCCACGGTCGCTGGATGAGCACGCGCATCTTGTACTTGATCGCGCCGTAGCTGCCCTTGAAGCTCGAGGGGAGCTGACGGCCCAGGGCCACCTCGAAGATGAAGGTGTGCTCGCCGGGCGACAGCTCCAGACCACGCGGCTCGAAGTCCGGCAGCGCCGTCTCGCTATGCTCGTACACTTCCTTGCTGGTGTAGAAGAGGCTGCGGGAGTACTCATTGTTGTTGGAGTTCTTGCGCAGAATCTCTATCCACTTGCACTTGCCCTTGCCGGTGACCTGCACTTTTATGGCTGTAAAGAGGGAACAAGGACAAATGATTAATTCAACAACATTGTTCATGTAAAGTTTCAAAATATTTCCATCTACCATACCAAGGATGCCTATCTGGATCGAGAATATATAGCATGAAATCTTAGTTTAAATTCATATTCAAATTTGGCAGGGCTGCCGTATCATATGAAATATATGCATACGGCATCCTTACGCTTACGTTTCGATTACGTCTTGATATGATGAAAAAATTAGTTGAATTTAATTTTTCACCACTGCCAATGTTGACAGAATCGCTTTTTCCCGTCAAATCTGGCTTTTTCTGAATGCCATTTGCTAGAAAAATTTACAAGCAGCGGGCAGGGCGAATTCTGGCTTTTAATTTTATTTAAATTATTTTTTTAGATTTTTTTCTATATGTTCGTTATATTGGTTGCGTTCAGCAAAACATGATTAACGAATACTGATCCATCAGCACAGCCATTGCTATTCTTAAGAATATTTTTAAAAATACTTTCTCAAAATACTTTTAAGAATACCTATAGGGATATTATTTGGATAAATACCTAATTTCTGACTTTGATCACATTAAAACTAAGTGGCCAAGAGGATCACATTATTGATATATTATAGTAAATAATATAATGATAAGAAAAATAAAATAATTGTTTTCAAAAACAGATTTCTTTTTAGCTTTTTTTCAAATTTTCTTCGACTTTTTAAAATTGTTGTTCCAGTCAAAAACAGTTGGCAACACTGCTCGTTTGGTGAATTTTTAATGTGGATTTTTTAGGGAGAAACTTCCAACTTTTTAAGATTTTTTAGGGAAAAAGCCAAATCTTCAGCCGGCATCACTGTCTGCCAATAGAGTTTTTTTAGTTGGCAAAAACTAAAATAATTTGTTGGAATTTAACGCAAATAAAAAAGAAAAACTTGACCGGTTAAGGACAAAAGGAAGTGCTCTCGTTATATCACATTTGTCGTATTCAACAGCCTCGTCTAGGCATATCGATTTAGCCACAGACCGGCGTCGCAGTTGCCTCGCCGAATTTTTTTGCACTTGAAGGAGGACGCCCATTGAGGGAATTTTCAATGGTGTAGAGAGGAGGAGCACGTGGAGTTGGCGAGATGAATTTCGAGTACATTGGCCATGCGCTCGGCTACCATGGCCAGCCGCTGCAAAAGATTTGGGATGACGAGCGGGGCGTGGAGGACCTGCGAAAGATGGGGCTGACCCAGGTGAACTACAGCGTCTACCAGGAGCGCCAGAAGTACTTTACCTTCCAGGAGCGGGCCAAGCGCCTCAAGATGCATCAGTTTCTGGCACGCAAGGCCACCGATCTGTACGATCGCCTGCTTGTGGCGAACGTTATGGAGGATTCGGTGCTGGCTCAAGGTGGGGCATGGGAAGGGGTTTCGAAAAAATGAGTAATTAATGACATTTTATGCCCAAATCTCGTTTAGCCAACAACTGTCTGGTGCAGCAGCCACCTTTCGAGTTCTTCCATGCGGCAAAGGACAAAAGGAAGGCGTGGGCGCATCGCTTGCGTGCCTTGAAGCAGGGCGGCATCATCTATACGATGGTGATGAAGCTGGCCCCCGGCAACCGATTGGTGGTGAAGCCACTGTGCACTGCTGAGCCCATGCACGCCTACCTGGCCGATATACCCATCAAGGTAAATGCTTCTAATTTGTTTAAACTGAATCCTAATGCTAACGTCCTTTGAGCAAACCTATCTTTTTGATTTTTAATGCAATATTTATAATATTAAACCCTTGAAATGTTGCAGGCCATCATAATGCCGGACTATTGGGGTCCCTTGCCCTTGGACAAGCAAGGAAACCAGCGGAACTTTGCCGTGAATGACATACTGCGATGTGAGATATGCGGCATATCCGCGGACACGGAGCGACTCAGTCTGAACATGATTGGCATGTACAACAAGGCGCTTGATTTGAAGCTGGGTCTTTGCGACATTATCGATCTGCCCAAGTACTATCGGTAATAATAATATCAGCCATAAATTTAAGCAACCCCACTTGTAACCCAACAAATTACTCCCCTGCTACAGATTTATCCACAACCGAGAGCACCCATCGGCCGTGCACTACGAAGATAAGCTAACCGATGCCCTGCAGTTCCATAATCCAAACTACGATTTGCTTTTCCAGCTGAATGGCCTACAGCCCGACGAGAACTTGTCTCTGATGAGCCACTTAAAGGCTGGCTTTCCGGAGGCGGAGAACGCAGCTGAACTTCGTCAGAAGCAGGCTTCGCAATGGGCCTTCCGGTAAGTTAAATCCTCACACTTGAGATTGTGGCCAATAGAGACTGTGTATACCATTCCATCATTTGCACACCCTTTCGCACCCAAAAAACCCTTCATTGATTGGCCGGTGATCAGCTCCGTGGCTGATGGCATTGAGCACTTTAAAAACGGCCAGCAAGTCGAGGCCTTTCAGTGCCTCAACAAGGCTCTGAACATTGATCCGCGCAATGTTGAGGGCCTGGTGGCCCGCGGTGCCCTCTACGCGAACCGCGGCAGCTTCCTCAAGGGACTGCAGGACTTTGAAAAGGCGCTGAATTTGAACAAGTATCATGTGAATGCGCGCAAGTACATGGGTGAGACCCTAGTGGCTTTGGGTCGCAGCTACGAGGAAGAGAACCGCATACCGGAGGCGATCAAAGCCTATAGCGACTGCCTCAACCTATTGCCGCAACACGAAGAGGCGCGCCAATCCTTGGACGCCCTGCAGCGACCGCCACCAGCTGTGGCCCCAAGTGGAAGTGATGATGGTAAGCATAGACTAGGCGCCGAGGTGATCAACCTGACAGGCGGCCAATCCTCCGAAGACTCCAGCTCCTCGAGTGCCAGTGATAGTGATAGCGAGGATCAGGGTGAGTACATGTCGGATCAGTGCTGGAAAGTCGGAGCAAATTGTCTACACTGATCTAACGATTCCGATCGATGTCGGTTTATTTCCCAAACCGCTAACCTATTCTAAATTTTAGCTGGCAAGTCCAAGCCCAACATAAGTCAACCTTTCTATGCCCAAAGCACAATTCAGCCTCCGGGGGAGGAGAAGTTGGCAGTCATAGACGCCCAGAAGGCCAACGAGTTCCGGCTGGACGAGGATGAGACCATGTCCAGTGTGAGGAAGCTGCTGCGCGAGGCCAGCAAGCACAAGAAGGCCAAAAAAAAGGGCAAGAAGAAAAAGGATAAAAAGGAGAGAAGGTCCCGAGCAAAGTCGCTGGAGGAGGATCCCATAGAGATTCTAAAGAAAATGGATTTCCAAGAGGCCTTCAGGTGAGTTTTTTTTAGCGGCAAAAGATGCACACAGCACAAGAATTAAATGTTTTGCCATATCTCTTTCCTAATCCACACATTGATAGACAAGACAAGTATGTACCGGGAACTTGGAGTTACTGCCTAGCCTAGCTGTATTTACACCTCACAAGAAATGAGTTTGAAGAGCTCATTTCATGCGGGGCGTAGATATGGATGAGCCTCATGCGAAATTGATTCACTACTTCTGTTTGTCTTGCTTTTAGGCTAATGAACAGCGCCGGAGGCGAGGCCGAACTCAAAGCCAAGATCAAGAACTATCTAAGCCAACGGGATGCAGGAGGTGACTCACCGCCACCGGCTCCACCACCAATGAAAAAGCTATCAACTCGGGATAAGCGTCCGCACTATGACTCCCAAGGACCTAGCACTTCCCGACATGCTGCTGCCGCCGCCTCCGCAGGCGGTAGGGCACCGCCGGCCTCAAAATATCAGGATCAAAAGAAGCCCCCGGAGCCGGCGACCAAACTCTCCTTTCAGATCAAAAAGCGACCGCTGCAAATGGACAAATTTGGACTGCTGCGACTGGCCACGCCTGCGGAACCCTTGAGGGGGGGAAACAGCAGCTCACGCAGCCGGAGTCGCTCACGCAGTCCCTCGCGTCCTCGTCGCCGCGGCAGGAGTGTGCGACGCAGAAGCCATCGCCGTGACTCGCGATCTGTGTCCAGATCGCGCTCGAGAACCAGATCGCGATCGCGCAGGCGTCGCAGCTTTTCGCGCTCGGTCAGTCGTTCCCGTTCGCCCCGTTATGGCAATCGCTTTGTCAAAGGTTCTTCTCGCTTTATCAACCGCCGCAATCGCCGCTCCCGTTCGCGATCCTTCCAGCGCAGGCGAACACCTCCTCACCGTCGAACACCGTCGCCGTTCGTGCCCCGTCGCACACCCTCGCCGGCCTCTCGCTACCGTCGCACTCGCTCTAGGAGTCGCTCTCGATCCCGCAGCTACAGTCCCCGCCGCTTCCCACCACGTCACACGCCGCGTGGCAGGGGACGTGGACGCGGCTGGATTCGCGGCAAGTACTCTTGGTATAATCATGATAGACGCAGTACTTCCAGGCCCAGGGAGTCAAATGGCAAGGAAGAGGAAGTCAGACAGGAGAAATTCGCAGATGGTGAAAGGAACGCTGGAAGGCGGGAAGCAGATGGTGAGCCCACCATCGAGCAGGTGGACGAGATGATCAAGGATCACCAAAAGGAGCGCAAGCAGGGTATTATAGAGGCCTCCAAGGAGGGCAAGGAGTAGGCTCACACCCACTACGAGTGCTAACGTACATTTGATTTATAAATTCAAATCTATGAAATGCATAAGAATTAAGATACATAAGAAATGTAATGCTACCAACTACTCAATAAAGAAGCTTTCGAAGCGAGACTTTGGCATGACCTGCCTACTTCAGAGTCTAGTCAATGGTGTACTTTTCAGGACTTTTGTCGAATTGAACATTTCGGTAATTGCGGTTTCGGTTCTTGTGAAAATAACATTTTCAGTTTACTAAATGGGTAAGTTGAAAACAAAAAACATTAAATTAAAAAGGAACAACTTACAACTTTTACAAAATTATTAAATTTAAAAAGTTTTCCTATTTTATTTTACTTTTCTCAAATTTAACAAACGAAATAAGTTTTATTTGTTCAATTTATTTATTTACAAGGCATAATTTAAGTTTAATTTTGTTGAATAAATTTAATAAGTTTAAAAATTTAATAGCAACCGAACAGTACAATATGTTTTAACTAAAACTACTAAAATATCAATGATTTGGCTGCATAATTTGGTATATACATAAATTTATTTGATTTATGAATTTATTTTTTAACAAAACAAAAAATTCTACAAGAATTGAAACATATTTAAATCTGGAAATTAATTTTCAATCGATTCAATAAAATAATAAGTAAGTATGCTAGAAAATACTATTAATTTTCAACCAAATAATTTGGAAATAATAAGTAAGTATGCCTATACTATAGCACTCAAAACTACAATAGTTTTATTTTTCAGATATCCCGTCTTGCGGAAAAATATTTCAATTCGAAGTCCAAACTGCATTTCATTCATACGCAACGAGTGGGAGAGGCAGTGAGCACCCAAGAGCGCAGAGGCCTGAGAGTAAGAGGAATAGAGAGCAGGTCTGTACCCCCCACCCCCCACCCCTCAACAACGACACTGCAGTTGGGGACTGAAGAGCGAGAGAGCAAACCGGCTGTCAGATGGCGACTCATAAGAGAGAGAAAGAGGGAAAAGAAGCCTGGAAGCTAAACAACCAGAGGCAGAGCAAACACACACGCCGACATAATGCTTGTTTCATTTGGAATTCGCCAGCCGGCAGCAGTGGAGCCACAAACAGCAGAAAGCAGCAGCTGCGGGGGAAGTGGCGCTGTCACGGAATTAGAATATTAACGTCGACGACCAGTTATCGCACAATTAGTACGCTGGCGAGAATTGATACCGCGATACGGTGGACAAGAACAAGTCTGGCAAACACCCGAAATATTCTTAACACCCAAGTGCCGTGTAAGTGCAAGAGTGCGATTTTACCAGCTGCTAATTTACATAACAAAACAAGCATTAAAAAGTGCATTGGCCAAGTGAATTGCAAAAGTGCATAATGTGCAGAATAATCGTGAAAAAGGCACACGCGCGACATTGAACCAATTCATATTCCATAATTTTCCGTGTGGACTTTGGACGATAAGCGCGACAACAACAATCTGGTCACAAGAAGACAAAGAAGAACATAAAAACCGAAAAGCCACGCTTGCTTCTGTTTTCGTTTTTGTTGTTGTAGTTCTCGCTCTCGGGCGAGTGCGGTACACTGGTTGCCATGCGGCATATGGACACGCATATGCCGAATGGCTTTCGGCTAATTTACGGTGCCTCGCCATTATCGCGAATAAGTGAGACAAGTTGGACAAGTGCTTTACCGTTATAGCTTTTATTACAAAAACCGATAGTATGGGGGCAGATATATTCTATTAAATTGTTTCTGGGTTCTAATCAGGTTTTACAGTGAGTGCTCTTCATGAAAGAACAGTTAACGTAAAGTAAACCTGATTAAATTAAATAAAAAATAATCAAAATGTTGAACAATACTGTTACTTCTATTTTAGTGGACATTTACCTTAATCAAAATTAATAGTGCTGCTGTTTTAATCTTTTGCTTTTTCGAGCAAAATACAGCGAAACTGAAGGTTGCGATTATGTAGCAAACATTTGTGAGGTTCTTAATAATCTTATCTAATCCCGTAAAGATTGTCGAAAATGGTCAACAACAGAATTTAGTTTGGCCATATTTTTTTGTTGTACCTGCGTAGTATCAGTTATTAACCCGTGCGTAACTTCAGTTTTTTGTAACCCCCTATTCTATCCCTTTGTATTTTGCAGCTCAAATCTAATAGAAGGAATAGAGCTTAAATATGTATACGAAAATATTCCGAACTGTGATAATCGGAGCCCCTGGCTCGGGGAAGGGAACCATTTCGGAGCTGATTGTCAAGACATTTGGCTTCCTGCACATCTCTACGGGCGACATCCTGCGCCAGAACATCCTCAAGAACACGGATCTAGGCAAACGAGCTCAGCAGTATATTGCCGCCGGCCAGCTGGTGCCGGATGATATCGTGACCAAAACGATGCTGGGACGAATCACAGAGGTGGGCAACAAATCTTACATCCTGGATGGATTCCCGCGCAACACCGCCCAGGCGGAGGCGTTGGCAGCCCGCGAGCAGATCGATGCCGTGATCACCCTAAACGTTCCGCACGATGTGATCATCGACCGGGTGAAGGACCGATGGATTCACGCTCCCTCCGGAAGGGTGTACAACATAGGCTTCCACGACCCCAAGGTGCCGGGAAAGGACGATGTTACGGGCGAACCGCTGACCCAACGAGAGGACGACAAACCGGAGGTGGTAGCCAAGCGGCTTCAGCTCTACGATGAACTGATGAGTCCAGTAATAGCCTGGTACGAGGAGCATGGTCTGGTCTCCACCTTTTCAGGACGCAAGACCAAGGAGATCTGGCCCCGTGTTGAGCGCTTCCTGAAGGACAAGGTTAACAAGTAAATGGGCGTCACCGCCTAGAATTTCACCCTATGTGCACAAAATAATGATCAATTGCTGTGTTCAATTAAGTGCATAACATATTTAGATATATTAACATGTACGTATGTTATATGTATGTTTGCGGGGCGGTTGGAAGGTCGAAGGAGAGGGTGCGTATAATTAATGTAATTGCGAAGCCATACGACGGGGCAGCTGTCGGCATGTCATGTATTCCTTGTTTTCACAAAGCATTCCCCTCATCGAATTACTGTGCTGCTCCCCTTTTTGTATAAACAATTTTTGTACTCGTAGTCTGTGCTCTGATAATAAATCGCGTTTATTGTGCGCTGATAACGTAACGGCCGACTTTGACTTTGGGGCAGTTAACGGACCGGCTAGGCATCTATTTTTAGTCCGCAAACACTTGGCTCGATGCGTAAAGTGGAGCTTCACCTGATGGCACTTGTGCACTGAAATACCCTTCGCTCTACCGCGTAGCGCACACGAACCCGAAAGATGTGGGATAGTGTGGCGCTCTCTCGTCTTATACTCTCAAGCTCTCTTTGAAACACACACGAGCAGCTGCTCACACACACCTGTACACTGAGAAATCACAACAGAGAGGCGCTTGCAAAACAGTGGATGTCAAACATTTGGGGCAGGTAAAAAGTTTATTTACTTTGTTTTGGTTTTACTAAGATTAATCCTAATCTGTAGAGATTTTATATTTACTAAGAAATACAATTTTACAGAATTACATTAACACCGACAGGAAGCCAGCTTCTCTGACAACTTCCGTATTTACCTAGTTCTCAGTTTCGCTTGAGTGACATTGCTGTGAACCCCCGCCCAAAAATGGCTCGCCTCCACTGTGCTAAGAGAGCTCTCTCACCTCTCTCAGACCTGACTTTTGACTTGGGCCAATATTACCGCATTTTCGGCACTCCATGGGGCAGCGGGGGAGTAGAACAGGCAGAGGGAGGCTGAGGCTCTTCGCACAGCCCCTTACTCTTACTCGCTCGCACCAGTGAAGTGCGTTTGGCATTTCCTGAAACAAATGCCAGCGCTCGAGAAAGAGAAAGAGAGAGAAAAGAAGGCAAATGCAGCAATTACAATTGTTCGAGTGCGGCAATTGAATGCTTATCGATGAATGAAAGACGAGTGCAAAAGGCAGCTGAAGGAATTTGCGAGAAAGAATCTCAGCATTGTTGTTGGTGCATAAAATGGCCGCTGTGCTCTTGCTGAACTAACAGAGGTCTTTGTTTATGCGAATGGGAACGCAACGAAAGTCCAGCTGGCCGTCAAGCGAACAATGGACAAAATGCTGACCCAGCGGAGGCCTGAGTCACGGATGATGCAAGCCGGGCTTCGGGGAAATCATTTACCTAGAGATATGTACTACAAACTTACCGCGTATCTTCGTGCGCTTGTTTACGTTCATCCATATCTCGCCGCGGATTATATCGCCGGCGAAATAGACACGCTCGGGGCTGTCCAGAGTGATTCGCAACCGCTCGCTCTCCATTCTGCTTCGGCTCCTGCTTTTAACGCTAATGGCGCTCGCATCAAACAATTATCCAAAAATAATTCCGTCATCAAAAATGCCGCAACATAGAAACGATGCACTGCACCACTCCCCGCTCTCCGCCCGCGCTCCACCTTGGACTATATGCAGAATAGTAGTACCATCACACGGACACACACACACACGTAACCATACCACGGCAATTTACTACACACACAGCGCTTTTGCCGTGCCTTTGCTTTGATTCTGCCACTTCTTCTTCAACTGGTCTATTTTTTAACTGCAACGGCCTTCGGCCTCCAACTGATTTGTCTCACGAATTGATTAATTTAATTCGATTACTGCGGACGCCGCTGACGGGTTGAATAATTAAATTTCTTATAAGTTTACGAATTATTGTTGTAGTTGGAGCTCGCGCTCTCTCTCCCACTTTTGTTCGCTTTCGATAGACGGAGAGCGGTGGACCGATAGATTAATCAGCTGTTGAGCGGCGTTGCCACCTGGCGAGTTCCGGAAAAAGCGTTTTTTTTGAAATGGTGTGGTTGAAGTTCAAGACATTATTAAATTGCATTTAAACTTGGCACAAATGTTAAACTCTTGAACCCTCACATTTCTAAAAGTATTAATTTAATCCCGAAAGCTTCTTATGTATCAAATATTAAGAACTTTGCCTACTTTTAAATATTAAAATGCGGTTCGAGGCGATCGTAAAACATATGGGTGAGCAACAGAACTCATTCCCTTATACCTTAATTGGCAAGAGAAATTTAAGACCTTTCACTATTTTTACTAATAAACCCACTAAACATACTTTAAACATAATAAACTTAGGTTTTCTTAAAGATTTTTTTTATCAAAATTTTATTAATTGCAAGAGAATAAATTCTATTGCAAATACCTATGAAGTTTTCGATCCTGTGGCTTAGTCTTTTTCATATTTTGAAAGTTTGGCCATCGTTGTCATCTTATTTAGCCATAACTCGGAGTAATTTTCTCAATTCCCGATTCTCAGGCTTTGCTTGAAAATGCCACTCAGTAGAGAACATGAAATTAATATATTTGGCTGCACTCTGAGAGAGTTTTTCCAATTCCTTTGACACCACCCCGGTATGCGAACTCCACTTCAAGTTCCGTGTACTTCCCCTTTTTGCCTCCACTTCTCCACCGCTCAAATACTCTCACGCACGCCAAATCGCTATCCAAGTTTGCAGCTGGCTTTCGAGAATTCAGTATTAAGTCGAAGCTGCTCGCGTTCGGTGCTCGCGAGCTGGAGCCCCCAGACACCCATCCCATCCCATTCGAACCGTAGCGACCGGCACGGCCTGCCACTATCAATAAAACAAATAAACCAAGAAAAAAGGAACCTGAAGATGAGCAGCAAAGTGGCCTTTGCCTTTGACAACAACCCCCTGGGCGTGTACCAGTCGGGTCAGGTCATCTCCGGTACCGCGGAACTGGTTACGGAGCGTCCAAAAACCATTCGATGTAAGTGGCCATGCGGAAGACGCAGTATTCTAATGATTCCATGACCATGACGTCATGGTCTCCCCTTCCCCCTTGAATCAAAGTTCTCATCCACTTTCGTTGCGTAGCCGAGTCGTCATTAATATTGTCGGTGTATTGTTGTGTCTTGCCTTTGTTGTAGTTGCCGGTAGATCTGTTTGTCTGTCAGATATGTAGATATATATGCTTGCTTTATATACAACACACATGTGCCCGCTTGGCTGGCTTCGGATATCTGATAGCGTCTAAAAAACTAGTTTTATTTTGAAATTGCGGCCGCTGTTTATATTATTAGACATTTGATTCTGTTTACTGGTCAGTCACTCACATCTAGGGTTTCATTTGGACTGACTAAACAGAAGGAAGGTAATTGTAGCAAACTTTGGTTTTCAAACAAATTTTATTGGTATTTGATGGAGTTATTTAGACAATTAATTATAGGTCTCATTTTTTGTTCTTGGATTTTAAGAATTCGCTGAACTATTAGAGCTTTAATTACTTTATAAACTTTAATGGATTACGATACTATAGTTTAAAATTGGTTTTCAGTGGTGTACCTTTCCTCTTTTCAAGTGTATCAACCAGTTAAATACATAGCATTATTATGTGCTTTTGTTCGTTTTGTTTAACTCATATTTTATTCTCGGAATTATTGTTTGTGGATTAACGAATGCTTTTTGTGTCGGTATAGCGAATCTATTTTCCAATACAATACCACCGAGAGCCGTACAAAAAGCCTAAGGTCAAATACAATTAAACTAAATGCATAATTGAATTACATACTCGCAGTACAGAGAAATTAACTCAATTGCAGCGATCTTTATAACCGTAAACGGCTATGGGGAGACGCGCTGGCAGGAGAGCGAGGAGCGGGTGGGCGAGGACGGGAAGGCCACCAAGACACTGGTGACCCACACCACCACGAAAGTCTACTACAGCACAGACCAGTATGTTTACGGCCAGAACGGTGGGTCACAGCTGGAGCTGCCCACGGGCAAGTATGTATTTCCCTTCCGGGCCACCATTCCGCCCGACGCGCCCACCTCCTTCAACGGCGCCCACGGGCAGATCAAGCACGAGGTCACCCTGACCATAGATCGTTCCGTCCGCTACAACAATACCTTCAAACAGTGCTTCTCGGTGATCCTGCCCCTCGATCTGAACACGCGCCATGAGTACACGGTAGATAAACTAACAAATCCATTCATTAGGAACACATTTTTAATTAAAACATCCCTCACACAGGAACCTTTGAAGCGCCTGGAGTCGAAGAGCTTTTGGTGGGGCTCCATCTTTGGAGCCAACAAGCCGATGGTCATGGACGTGAGCACCACGTACTCCGGCTACGTGCCCGGTCAGAAGATCCACTTCCATTTGGTGCTGGACAATCAGTCGGATGTGCAATGCATGGATGTGAAGGTACGTCTGCTCAAGAATGTGTCATATCGTGCCAACTCCTCGGGAGTCAAGGAGCAACTGAAGGTCACCGAAACGAGGGTGGCGGACAAACACTGTGGAGAGGTGCTGAAGCACAACAAGGCGCAGTTTAATGAGTTCCTAGTGGTGCCTCCGACAACGCCCACTACACAAAGTGAAAAGGACCCCATCAGGGTTAGCTACACTCTCCGCTTTATTGCCAAGACCTTCAAGCTGCATGGCGGAGGCGATCTGGTGGTGGACTTTCCGCTGGCCATTGGCACGGTGCCGTTGTTGGGTAGCGCCGGGGATAAGGGACCCGGGCAGGCGGACAAGTCCCAGTCCAATGGAAACTTTTATCCAGGTGAGAGTTGTTAGAAAAATAAGAAATGGGCTTAAAGATTAATCCTTATAAACCTGTATCTAATCTCCAGGTTCACCCCTCTTCCAAGAAGACGTTAGTGACGAGCCATTCGAGTCCAATACATTTAAGCCTCGTTATCCCGTCTATCCATTTGATAATAAGCCTGGATCCGATACGAATGGATCTAATAAAGGAGCCACTGCTCCCAGTCTGTATCCCAAGGCGGAGGACACACCACCTGCGGCACCTGTCCACTTTTCGCCGAACCCAGTGCCGCAGGCAACACACAAAGCGCCACCATATCCGACCAATCCACCTGCTGCAGCTGCTGCTGCCGCTGCTCCTGGCGGCAATTTTGAGGTTCTTGGCTTTAGCATTCCACCAGACTATAAGCCTACTCCCAGTGCTCCAGCTGGGGCTCCCACGGGCGGTATTGGCTGGAAATAGAACCCACTAATTTTGCATTTTGTGTTCCACTCTTCAAGAAGCAGTTTGAATAAAACTAAAAAGCGTGCTCGTGACAGCCTTTAAAAGCAAATAACGATATTTCTTAAGGGTCTGTCACAATTCAACATTTTTTCTAGTTTTGTAGATTAAAATATTTACATTTTATTCAAATCTCCTAGGCATACTTGAGTGATGTGGATCCAGGGATTTGAAATTATATCGATATTATATTTTTAGAGTATTATTATAAAATAAAATATGAAATACATTTTGTATAAGAGTGTTTCAATTTGAGAATTGTAGCAAACTAAAAGATTCTGGAACTAAAATATTAAGAAACGCGAAAACTTTTGAGCTACAGCTCAAGATTCCGTAAAATGTACTCGTAGAACTCATTTTAAAAAGGGGTTTTTATTTTGGAAGAAACAATAAAATTTATAAAGTTTATTGAACAAAATTATGTTTGAAATCACAGCCATATCGCTATTATTGACGAAAAGAAGGTAGATTGTTGTACCATTTTTTATGAGTTTTTTCTCGCTTTTTTCCCATGTTTCTAAATTGAATAAGAAAAAAGCCAGCCTACACATTAAAATACAAAAATGGTAATATAAACTTTATTAAATAAAATTTCGTTTCAAATACAGCTTTTTTTAAGCTACAATCGATTGCTGCTGCCGATAGTCGATTGCAGGCATCGCTGCTTGGAAAGCTCATCTCCAGCGACTCGAACAGCTGGCGGCGTGCACTTGGCGACGTAATTCTGTTTGTTTTGTTGTTGTTGCTGTTGCTGCAGGAAAACCAGTTTGTGGAAGTGGAAGTGGCCAACATAACTGCAACGGCATCTCACCGACAACTATTACAAGCCGAATACGCAGACACGGTTGGCGGAACAGAGACAGCGGATGCCTGGCGAAAAGAAAGTTTTGACGCAATCCGCGGCCTCTGCCTGTAATGAAGAAGCGTCGCCGCCGCAGTAACTGCTGCAACCTGCCCGCGTACGGACGCATTTGCTCCAGGTGAGTTCCCGCCGCGCCATGCTATACGGCCCTGCCGCAGGGATCGCTCCGATCATTATCTCAAGTATATGCCTGGCTTTGTCTCTTTTATCTGGCCAGCAGCATCGAAATTGGAATTGGAAGTGGAATTCGAACTGGAAGTGGACAACGGTCAGCGAACAACGGAGCATCGGACAACAAAAGCGGCCGTTGGCAGCGGGAAAAAGTGAAATCGCTGATAAACCCGAATACCCCCCAGACATTTTTGTCAGTCAATCGTCTCTCGTCCATCAATGAATGGCCTGCGCCTGAACCTGGAATCTATTTCGAGAGCTTGGCGAATTTGCTGCGCGCACTTGGGCGAAGCAGAGATAATAGTGAAGTAATCGCGGCGACATCCCCACGCTCCGTCGAGCATGACACTCGTAAGTCCCATCTCATTGCACCATCTTCTCCTTTTGCCGATGTCTACGCATTTTTACACATCAATTTGGCCATCAAGATGATGAATGCGTAAACAATTCGGAGTTTGCGCCCGGCCGCACCTCTAAAACGCTTTGAATGAAAGCCACAGTCAAGCCTCCTATTGCAGGTATTTTCGGTTAAATTTTCATAGAAGCCACACGTTTCGAAATCGTTTTAAGTATTGAAAAGTAATTGAAAATCGCTAGACTTTTGATTAAAATTAGAATTACATTTTTATTGTCTTCAAAGCTATCCTCAAATTTAAATTGTTTGACTAACATATACACATGCCAGAAAAAGTATGCGTACAAGCTCAATACCTAACTTTGAACGCTAAAAA
>JAEIIH010022868.1:0-11070 GCA_018904745.1 Drosophila orosa | reverse complement strand
TTATCACGATTACTTATTCAAGTGCCTTTGTGTTGTTAAATTGCTGAATATGGTGAAAATCAATTTATATATTATTATTTATAAATTACTGACATCTGGTAACAAAAAAAATAACAATAAAAAATGCGGAAATAATATAAATACCATTGTGTTTAATCTGTAACGTTTTTCTGACCTAGTTAATTGCGAATAACACCAGCAGAAAGGGCTTAAAAGAAAGTAAATTAATAAAAACAATTTTAAAATGAAACCAATCGAAGATAAGGCTGTTCTCATGTGAAAGATAAGTCCCTTAAAATACTTAAAATATAACATTCCAGATTCTTGAAAGCAGCAATTTATGAAAATAACTTTAAAGTTTAAACAGATTAGGGAAGACTTAAGATAACTCGCTCAGACTTTACCATTTCAGAAATTTACATTCCAAAAAGCTTTAAAATTATGAGAGAATAGAAAATCGAACATCAAATCAATCAAGATTAATAATTCTTATTAACTATCATATTTACTTATCGCTGAATGTATATTTTAACGGCCCATGCAAGATTGAAGTTTACAAAAGCTGTTTTTTGTTATCTGAAACTTACAGCAAGCAAAACGCGGGCAAAAAATAAACAAATGCGCTGCCGCAGTAATAAAAGAAATATTAAAATATATTTCTATTTGATAAGGAACATAAAAACAAAGCGTATTAACACAAAACGTTGAATCCAGGAACAAATATTTTTTTCTGCTTTAATATTTTTAAATTTAAAATCGCGCCCACTTGATTTATCGACAATAGTTCCAAAGGCACCTTCCAGTACTGGCGCTTTGTTTACATTTTGTATCAGAACTCTGCGGCCATCTGGCAACCCCGCACCTGTCTGTGCGGGTGGTGTGTTGGAAAGTGCGACAGCCCAATTGTGGCATTCTAGCCAACACTGAACGGGAAGGGAATAAAGAACCAATGCGTGTGAGAAAATGTCGCTGTAAATTGACAATTATCTTTGTGTTTTCGTGCTAAATCTGATAGCTCTGCGTGAAATTGTGCTCGAGTCAGTGTGCGGCCGCAACGGGAGGGAAGAACGATGGCGGGCAACATGTCTTCCAGCTCGAATGGGGAGCTAAAGAAGCTGTCGGAGGAGTCGCTGCTGCAGCCGCCGGAGAAGGTGTTTGACATCATGTACAAGCTGGGCGAGGGCAGCTACGGCTCGGTGTACAAGGCACTGCACAAGGAGAGCAGCAGCATTGTGGCCATCAAGCTGGTGCCGGTCGAGTCCGACCTGCACGAGATCATCAAGGAGATCTCCATTATGCAACAATGCGACTCGCCGTACGTCGTCCGCTACTACGGCTCCTACTTCAAGCAGTACGACCTGTGGATCTGCATGGAGTACTGCGGCGCCGGCAGCGTCTCGGACATCATGCGGCTGCGTAAGAAGACGCTCACCGAGGACGAGATCGCCACCATTCTCTCCGACACGCTCAAGGGCCTGGTCTATCTGCATCTGCGCCGCAAGATTCATCGCGACATCAAGGCGGCCAACATTCTGCTCAACACCGAGGGCTACGCCAAGTTGGCCGACTTCGGTGTGGCCGGCCAGCTGACTGACACCATGGCCAAGCGAAACACAGTCATTGGCACGCCCTTCTGGATGGCCCCCGAGGTGATCGAGGAGATTGGCTACGACTGCGTGGCGGACATCTGGTCGCTGGGCATCACCGCACTGGAAATGGCCGAGGGCAAGCCGCCCTACGGCGATATCCATCCCATGAGAGCCATCTTCATGATCCCCCAGAAGCCGCCGCCCTCGTTCCGTGAGCCCGACCGCTGGAGCACCGAATTCATTGACTTTGTGAGCAAATGCCTGGTCAAGGAGCCGGACGATCGGGCCACGGCCACCGAGCTGCTGGAGCACGAGTTCATACGAAACGCCAAGCATCGATCCATCCTGAAGCCGATGCTGGAGGAGACCTGTGCCATTCGCGAGCAGCAGCGGGCCAACCGAAGCGCCGGCGGCATTTTCGCCGCCAGCCAGGCCAAGAGTCTGGCCACGCAGGAGAACGGAATGCTGCAGAACATACTGGACAATGTGTTCATGGAGGACCCGGGCACACTGGTGCCGGAGAAGTTCGGCGACTACCAGCAGAGCTCGGCATCGGATGCCACCATGATAGCGCATGCCGAACAGGACATAGACGAGGGCACGCTGGGACCGGGCGGCCTGAGGAATCTGGCCAAGGGAGCGGGTCCCGCAATAGCCGGAGGAGCGGCCGCTTCAGCGGCATCTCCCCTGGACGTGGCAGCAGTGGATAGCGGCACCATGGTGGAGCTAGAGTCCAATTTGGGTAAGATTGCCAACGGAAACGATGTGTGTAAGAAGTTGATTATTATTTCTGATATTCAGGCACCATGGTTATCAACTCGGACTCGGACGACTCCACAACGGCCAAACGCAATGACGACCAGAAGCCGCGTAACCGCTACAGGCCGCAGTTCCTGGAACATTTTGAACGTAAGAATGCGGGCGATGCTCGCGGCGATGACAAATCCATGGCCACCGAATACTCACCGGCGGCAGCGGAGCAACAGCAGCAACAACAACAACAGCAGCAGCAGCTGCAGGAGCAGGAGGAACAGCATCTGGCCAGCGGGGCCAACGATGTGAACAACTGGGAACACAACATGGAAATGCAGTTCCAGCAGATCTCCGCCATCAATCAGTATGGTCTGCAGCAGCACCAGCAGCAGCAGCAAGTCCTCATGGCCTATCCCCTGATGAACGAACAGCTCATAGCGCTCAACAATCAGCAGAATCTGTTGCTGAGCAATGCAGGGCCATTGGGCCAGCAGGGAATACCGGCAGCGGCAGCGGGAGCGGCTCCGGCACAGCCGCCGCCCGCATATCAGAACCAGCACATGCACACGCAGTCGCACGCGTATGTGGAGGGCGAATTTGAGTTCCTCAAGTTCCTCACCTTCGACGATCTGAATCAGCGGCTGTGCAACATCGATCACGAGATGGAGCTGGAGATTGAGCAGCTGAACAAGAAATACAATGCCAAGCGGCAGCCCATTGTGGACGCCATGAACGCGAAGCGCAAACGCCAGCAGAATATCAATAATAATCTGATTAAGATATAGGAATATAGCAAAGCAACTCACAATTTTGCAAGGCAACTAAAAATGCAATTTCAACTCACAAAATGGTGCTTTCCTTTAGCTTGAATGACATGTACACTTTCTGAAAAAGAAGCTTTGCGTATTTGAAGTCGATTCAAGATAAAGGAAAGATCCCGAAGAAAAAAACCTTAAATCACAAGAAATGAGAACACAAAAGCTTTATTGTAAAATGCAGTGAAAACAGGAATAAAATATGTGGTCAGAGGAGCAGTCGTCGTCGTCGTCGTCGGCAGAACCTTCCAGCACGAATCATTAGGTATATATTCTGTTGCACGTTTCGTTTTCATTTCGTTTCCCCTTCCCATTGATTTGTTCGAATCAAATTTGTATTCTTAGCTGCCTGGCATGATCGATCAACTGCCCAAGCCTTATCCTAATTTATAAGACTACCATTATTATTCGTTCTTCCCTCGTTAACTATTAACTGTAACAATCTCTCTGATTACCCTTAGTTTTGTCGTCGTCGTCGTGCGGAAACAAAACAGTAACCGTCGTCAAGCAATAATTATTAAAAAAAAGAAATAATAACAATACAAACAAAAAAAAAAAGAGGAAATAAACATTTTTATACGCATTGGAATGCATATTTTTCGAAAAGATATATATATATATATTTCTCAAAGCAAAATGCACAGAAGCACTCACATATAAACATTTATATATATATATACCTAGTAGTTTTAGCGATTATACATAATTTACATAATAAATATATAGGAATATATGAAGCAAGAATTGTATACAAAATCGATTAAAATCTCGTTTAACCTATCAACTTTTAGCCTACGATTATTCATCTCCCGTCTCTCTAGTCTCTAGTCTTGTATGTCCATTTCCTGAGTGGCCTGCTGCATGTCCTTCAGCTGTGCCCGCAAATCCTCCGGCAAACTGTGCTCGTTCAAGGCACTGGGATCCTCGCCATCCACGACAATCTCCTCCGGATCCGGGGCCCGTGGCAGAAATTCAGCATCAGCGAAAAGCTTGCCAAATATGCAACGAGCATTGGCAATGGCAGCGTCGTAATCCAACTCGTAGCTCGGCGCATCCGTGTAGTAAATGTGCTCGCCGGCAGTGCTTCCACTGGATTGGGTTGCAATGGTAAAATATGAGCTAAATATGATTTCTGCGCCGGCTTGTTCAAAGAGTTGGCTGGTGAAGGCAGCCAGATCGCTGGCAGGATCCTCGCCAACAGCGGGCGTGGTCAGGTGAAAGATATCTGCGGGTTATGTGAATTAAACATGAGACTAATTACGGCACAATTACGGCGAATACTTACACAATCCCTCGGGACAGGCGCCCGTGTAATGGGCCAGCTGTATCAGAATAGCCTCTCGCTCACTTTCCGCATCCAAAAGTCGCAGCAAATTCACACCGCCGCCGCCCTTATTCAGCTCTTCGTTGCCCAAGGGACTGGCGGACACGAACAGACCACGTGATATGTGGGGCTTCATTTCGATGCCACTGGAAACGGGAGGATAGCCTGGAGCAGAGACCACACTCTTGGCACGCATAGTTTTCCCCGCGCTGCTCAGCACAAATTCCTTTGTATTTTCATCCAGGCCAATGTCGTCCACAGTTCGCTTAAGGCAATAGATGCCGCCATAGACGGCGCACAAGCGGCAGAAGCACTGCGGCAGCTCCCCGCAGCCGTACATGGGAAAGAGGAAGGGCGTGTTGCCGTAGCGCCCAAGGCTGCCCAGAAATCGCTGTGTACGCTGCATGCCCTCCTCGAAGCTGGTGTTGGGGCCACACATGGCAATCGCCTGCATAACGCACGAAGAGATCTTCTCGGTGACCCGTTGTGCCTGCAGGTACTCCAGAAAGGTGCGGCCGCGAAAGGCCAGCGAGTCCTCATTGCACTTATCCTCGCCGTAGTCGTTGCAGGCGGTTAGGAATTTCATCAGCAGCCGCTTCTCCACAATGGTCAGGGTTTTCGTGTTGAAAACATCACTGCGGGAGCAGGGCACGGACACAATCTCTCCGTTGTGCCGCATGCACACATGGTCCACGGCCCTAAACTCGGCATAGCGACAGATGTTCGATTTGATGAGCAGCTGGACCAGCTCCCCAGAGGCGTACAGGATGCGTGGGCAAAGGTCCAGGCTGAAGCGTCGTGATTTAGCCAGTATGGTTTCCTGGTTCCATTTTGGTTCCCCTTGAACTTCCATGGCTGCCGTTTCGGGCTCCTTCGCCGAGCTGTGCCAGGTGTAACTGCAATTTCGCAACGTTGAGTGGGCACCGCACTCCTTGCTCAGGCGATCACACAGGCCGTCAATGGTGAAGGAGCCCCACACATCGCCGTAGTACTCGTTGTGGTCGAGGTGCAGCACTGACTTCCCCACCCTGCTGGCCGCAGCGGCGATGCAGGACTCGATGAAACCTAAAAAGGGCGTCCCTCGCAATGAATCATCGGCAGAGTGAAGATTTATAGCCTAGCGGTTACCTGTGCCTATGACCACCAGGTCAAACTGGTCCGGCAAGTCATCCGACATCTTAGAGGCGGGTTTTGCACACGATTTTGTTAAATATTTACAAAGAAATTGATTAAATTGTGAATTTATTGCGAATCTACGCACAAACAGCTGGTTAGAGATGTGAAAACAGCAGTGACGTCACCGCTGAAGAAACAGCTGTCTGCAGTATTGGTAAACATACAAATATTTTGGCTAAAACTGAAATTTGAATATGATTAAATTAAAAAATAACTAAATGATTAAAGTATAAAATATTAATAAATTAATTAAAATAAAATAAAATCTACAATAAATTGATTTTGAATTGTAAATAAAAGCGTTAAGCCGGCTTTCTGCTTCAGAAATCAACAGGTGCATAAAAAGCACTCACACACACCTACAGAAAAGTGCACCTGTAGTTGTAGCCACCGCTGCCATGGAAACGGAAAACTCGTAAACAAAAGCCGGAAAATTGCAGACCGCAGAATGTGTTTTGTAAAAAGGTAGAAATAACTAAATCCCAAAGTCCAAACCATGTCCTTTGAGAAGATATTGTACAAATATGACGAACCGCATGGAATCGGCGATGTCTACTTCATTTGGCAGAAGGCTTTGCTGGCCACAACGGGTACCGATGGCTCTGTGGCCCTGTACAACCGCCAGGGGCAGCTGGTGCAGCGCATCATACTGGCAGGGTAAGCTTGAGTCAATCCTCAAAAGAAGTCCATTAATTATGCTTTGCTGATCCAGGCTCTGTTCGGGATTCGCTTGGGACCAGGAGGGCGACCTGCTGGGCATTATTACCAGCGGCTCGCCAAACATCACACTGTGGGACTACACCAGCCAGGAGAAGGTCAGCGTGGAGACGGGCCTGCGGGATCCGCTCACCTGCATCCTGTGGTCCAAGCAGCAGCAACTCCTGGCCGTGGGCACGGGTCGGGGCAATCTGGCAATCTACAACCACCGCAGTGGAAAGCGACCCACGCCAGTGCTGGGCAAACACAGCAAGCGGATCACTTGTGGTGCCTGGTCCGCGCAGAACCTGCTTGCCCTCGGATCGGAGGACAAGAGCTTCTCGCTGAGCAACGAGGATGGCGACACGGTGCGAGTGGTTCAGCTGCGGGATGCCCCCACTGACATGTACTTTGCCGAAATGGCCAACGATGACCGCATTGCCGGCGACAATGCCATCAGCATGATCATTGGCAAGCGGACGCTGTTCCTCTACTATCTGCCAGAGCCGGAGAATCCCACGGAACTGGGTTTCCAGAGCCGCTACGGGTCACTGATGCAGCACAAATGGTTTGGTGATGGCTACATTCTGCTTGGCTTCTCCAATGGCCATGTGGTGGCCATTTCTACGCATCCCAAGGACGTGGGCCAGGAGCTGTGGCAGGTGAAGAACCACAAGGACACCCTGACGGGTTTGGCTTACTGCCCAACCTTGGATATTGTAGCTTCATGCGGGGACGACAGGTGAGTCGGGTTTAAATCTGGCGCCTCAGTTGCTCACTCCCGGTTCTACTCCTGTTTGAAGCAGCATCAAGATTCACTCGATCACGAATCTCCAGGAGACAGAGCGCATCATCACTGTGCCGGATCATGCTGGTGTTCAAATGATTGACTGGTCACCCGATGGCCAGCTACTGGCGGTGACCACAAACAGTGGCACTGTCTACATTTATGTCACTAAGCTCCCGCACCTGTTCGCCGTGTCCGCTCCGCGGATTGTGCTGCTCAGCAGTCTGGCCGAGGTGTCCATCTATGTATACGCGCCGGACAAATCCAAGTCGCTGCCCTTTCGCCTGCCGCTGGAGGGAGAGCCCACCTTTATGGCCGTGGGTCCATATAACTTTGCTGCTGGCATCGACAAGCACGTATGGTTCTATGATCTCGGCAAGAGTCTGGGCGATGAGCCTCGACCGCTGAGTGAGCGAGATTTCCCCAGAACCATTGAGGGCATGCGACTGAATGGGGACTATTGTGCTGCCCTCTGCCCGCCCCAGCTGATCCTGCAGGCAATTACCACTGACAATCCCAACTGCAAGGACAAGCTGCAGGCGGTGTTTCCCAATGCCCTGCCCAATATGCCCAGCGATGCGGTGATCACTTGCTTTGCCCTCAGCCAGGAGATGCTCATCTTTGCCACCGATGTGAGTCTGGTTTGTACCTGTGCGAAGTATACAGCTCTTTATTATCTCTTGGCAATTTCAGATTGGTCACCTGGTCTTTTATTCGCTGGAGAAGTGGGATAGCTGCACTATATATCGCCACAGCATGGGCATCAAGCAGCTCTTCATGGACATCGAAGGCACCAAGACCATCTTCATTGACGACCACGCCCAGGGCTATGTGTTCCTGCCCGCCGTCGAGGAAGCCCTGCTTATACCCGAGTTGCCCAAGCAGTGCCTCGGCTGTCTGTGGGATCTCACGCAGCCGAACATCTTTATTAGCTACGATGCAAGGATCGTGAATACCCATGTCTTTGTGCGTCACTCTGTGCAAGGCACGCACACCTTGAAGGTGGGAGAGTCCAAGCTGAATCCTGGACAGTTTCCGCTGCTGTTGTGCGGCGGAGAAATGGCACTGCATGTGGATGGCGGGCAGTATGCCACCCAGTCGCTCAGCACCCATGTGGTGAATCCCAGCAATAGTCAGACAGCGAATCTACAGGTGCTTCTGCGACTAAGGAACTATGACGAGGCCTACAAGCTGTGCAAGCAGATGAACTTGAGCAGCGCCTGGCGGGAGTTTGGGGAGCAGGCTATTGCTGATCTAGAACCGGATATTGGTAAGGCTTGCGTTTCTCCTTACTTAATATTTCTAATCCAATCTCTTAGCAATACGAGCCTACCGCCAGTTGGGTGAAGCTGCTCTGGTCAATGCCTTGTCGGAGCTACGCTATGTCGAGGACTTGGACATGCTCATCGGCTGCTGCTGCATGCTTTTGGCTCAGTATGAGCAGGCCAAGGAGCACATGCTTAAAGGAGTTTATACCAGGGCCGCCTTGGAGCTGTCTCGTGACCTGCTGCAGTGGGATCAGGCGCTGCTTCTGGCGCACAAACACGATCCGCAAGAGGTGCCCTACATAGCCAGGGAGTACGCCCAGCAGTTGGAATTCACGTAGGCCAAGCTGCTTATTATATATACTCCAAATTCATAAAACAATTTCCTCCTATTCAGTGGCAACTATGCAGATGCCCTGTATCACTACGAGAAGGGCTACAAGGAGGACCTAATTAACAGCAAGGACAACGAGCAGGCGGTCACAATGGAAAGCTCCCCCGAGTACGAGGAGCATGTGCGGCTCTGCAAAATGGGCATAGCCAGGACCTCTATAAGAGCGGGGGACTTTAGGCGTGGAGTAAGTCATTTGCCAAACCAAAAACCTTATCAAAATCATTCGTATATTCTTCTTAAAAGATCCAATATGCCGTGGAGCTGGAGGACAAGCAGCTGTTGTTTGACTGCGCTGAGTTGCTGGCCACCGTTGGCCACCTGACCGAGGCAGCGGGTCTGTATGAACGTGGTGGCTTCTACGATGAGGCCTGTGGTCATTACATTGCGCTGAAAATGTGGCACAAGGCCAACAATGTGCTGCCAAAGGTGAAGAGCACTAAGCTACATGCGGCCTATGCCAAGGCCAAGGAGAACGATGGCCACTTCGAGGAGGCCATACGAAGCTATCGCGTGGCCGGGGACTTGGATGCTTGCGTGCGTATCTATCTGGATCACCTCTGCGATCCCCACTCTGCCTCCGAAATTGTACTCGAGTCGCGCTCCATGGATTCGGCCAAGCTGCTGGCCAAGTTCTACCAGAAGATCGGCGATGTGGAGCAAGCTCTGCAGTTTCTTGTCATCTGTGGCTGCGTAGAAGAGGCCTTTGCTCTTGCCCAACGACACAACAAGCTGCGGCGCCATGGGGAACTCCTAGAGCGGTACGAGAATGCCAAGTCCTCCGACTATCTGGCACTGGCTCATTACTTCGAGGGTGAAAAGTACACACTGCTGGCGGGAAAGTATTACTTTCTGGCCAGGGAGTTTACCAAGGCCTTGAGGTTTCTGCTGAAGGCATCGGCCTTTAACAACGAAGAGCAGGTCTCCCTTTCCTTGGCCATTGATTGTGTGGCCACGTCGAACAACGAGCAGCTAGCCTCGCAGCTCATTGAGTTTCTGCTGGGCGAAGTGGATGGAGTGCCCAAGGACCCGCGGTATCTATTTCGTCTGTATATGGCACGGAAGCACTACAAGGATGCGGCCAAGACGGCTGTTATAATTGCCAACCAGGAGCAGATTGCTGGCAACTACAAATCAGCCAGGGATCTGCTGTACTCCATGTACCAGGAGCTGCGCCGCAACAATCTGTCGGTAACGGCCGAGATGCGCCACCAGTTCATTCTGCTGCACCGCTACACCCTCGTGAGGATTCACGTTAAGCTGGGCAACCATTTGCTGGCCGCCAAGCTGCTCGTTCAAGTGGCCGCCTGCATCTCGCAGTTTCCAGAGCGTAAGAATAGTATTTGTAAGAACTTGTGGTTACTTATATACTTTACATTTCCCCTGCAGATATCATTCCCATCCTTACCTCCACGGTGATTGAGTGTCATCGAGCTGGCCTCAAGAAGTCGGCGTTCACCTATGCCTCCACGCTGATGCGTCCGGACTATAGGAACCAGCTGGATCCCCGGTATTCAAAGAAGATCGAGTCAATTGTTCGCAAGGCTCCCAAGGGCATCAAGCAACTCAGGGATGAGATCGACGACGAGACCATGGAGTGTCCCATATGCGACTCCAACCTGGCCAACATGGAGGTGACCTGCTACAGCTGCAAGACCACGCTGCCCATCTGCATTGCCACGGGTCAGCACATCATCAAGCAGCTCATGACCTCCTGTCCGCAATGCGATTTTCTCTGCTTTCGCGCCGAAATGGAAAAGTAAGCTCATAGATTAACATGTTTAAATTCAAAGATAAATATATATTAAATATTAATTTCAGCATTCTGTCGGAGAACGGCGAGTGTCCCATGTGCGGCGAGCAGGTGGCACCGGAGCAACTGCTGGATGTGGAGGATATTAGGCCTTATATCCTAGCCGCCTCTTAAGATCGAATCATCAAAGGACTGAAGCAAACGAATAGACTGCACATCATCACACACACACACCAAAAAATAGATTTATATTTATAAGTTGCAAGGCACAAAATACACTTGATATATCACGGAAGAATGAATTGTTTGTTTTTCGGGTTATTTAAAAGAAAGTACTAAAGGGAAAATATTAAAAAAAAAGTGGGTACATTTTTTAAAAACTAATTTTATTATTATATCCTTGCAGGGTATTATAATTTCATTCAGATGCTTGAAATGAAGTGAAGAAGACATTTCCGACCCTATAAATCATATATATTCTTGATCAGCATCAAAAGCCGAATCGATTTAGACATGTCCGG
>JAEIIH010022867.1:0-15172 GCA_018904745.1 Drosophila orosa | reverse complement strand
GAAATTTCAACTTTTTGAGATTATTTAGAGGGAAAGCCAAATGATCATCTGGTAACACTGAAATCAACAACAACATGAACAGCGTGAGTTTTTAAACTTAATATTTAATACAAATATAACTACAGCAAATGCTCTACAGGAACTCCGAACCAAGATTGAGAATTGCGCCCGCACGGCCGAGGACTTTACGCGGCTGTACTACGCCTCCTTGGACAACCGCCGGAACGTAAGTTGTGGAGCCTCCAAAAAAATTGCAACAGCATGCGAAATAACGCCAAATACACTTAAAAATTTTCAGCAAATGGGACGCCTCTACATTGACACCGCCATCTTCAGCTGGAACGGCAACGGGGCCACCGGGCGGGAGATGATCCAACGCTACTTCACCGAACTGCCGGCATCCACTCACCAAATGACTAATCTGGACGCGCAGCCCATTATAGACGATGCTGTGGCCACGCAGATGACCTATGTGATCCTGGCTACCGGCAATGTCAAGTACGGCGATCATCCCTCGCGCAACTTCCAGCAGTCGTTCATCGTGACGGCCGACGGTGACAAGTGGAAGATCGTCTCGGACTGCTACCGCCTGCAGGACGTGATGGTTTAGTGGCCAAATATTTATGTAAATAAAAAGGACCTTTGTTGTAAGAGTAAAAGTAAGGCTGCTCCAAAGTGAGACTACCGAGAATATATATTAATTACATGGCTAAGTAACCTAAGTAACCAATTAACTACTTATTTGTCCGCCTCGGTTTTGGGTTTCTTGGTGGCCGGCTCATCGGCGGGCAGTTTCTCGGAGAAGATGGCCTTCGGCTGGGTTTGCTTGTAGGCGGGTGCTATCCAGTAGGGATTCTCCGCTGCATCCTTGGCGTACTTGAGGATGGCTTCCCTGGGATCCTGATCGTCGTCCACGCGCTTGCTCAGGCCCAGGTTGCGGATGACATACGAGGAAAGAGTGCCGCCGGAGCTGGCCACTCGTCCGCCCTGACCGCTGGTGATGGGCAGATCCGGCCGCTTCGACTTGACGGGATCCATGCGCGCCTTCTCCATCTTCTTGCGCGAGGAGCGGGACTTCTCCTGCCTGAACAGCGGCAGAGCGTGTGGTGTGATGATCTGGGACACGCCCACCATCTCCATTGGCTGTCGCTTGCGGTGGCTCTTCACCACGCACAACTTGGCGCCACGAATGCTGCGATGCTCGTCGTAGTAGCACTTAATCGTTCCATTGCCGCAGCTCACAAAGAGCTGATTGAGCTTGGGATGCCACAGCGTCTTGACCACATGCGAGTTGGAAACGGGAATGCGTTGCACCTCCTCGTAGGTCCTGGTGCTGTAGAAGTAGAGATTCGCCTCGGCCTGATCCTTGGGCAGCGACTCGCCGGTGACCAGCAGCCGGTCGTCCGGACTGAAGCAACAGTCGGTGGTGTCGTAGCGCGAGAACAGATTCGTCCAGGTGTGCAGGGGCTGCTTGAACTGCCGCAGATCCCACAGCTTCATGGTCTCGTCGTTGCTCCTGGTGGCCAGCTGCTGGCCCATATACGAGAACACAATGGAGGTGATCTCGGAGCCCTTCTGATGCGCTCCCCTCACGCAGTGCGTGGTGTTGACGAACATCTTGCGCGTGTCCCAGGTCTGAATGGAACCATCCACGCATCCCGCCGCAATGAGTGTGGCATCCCGGTTGAAGTTGCACGACGCCGCATTCGTTCGCAGGCCGCCCTGCGCCCTGGTCTTGATCACCTGGAGCTGCTCCTTGGCCTTCAGGCCCTGCCAGATGCGCAGGGTTCCGTCCAGAGCCGCGGTGAGGAACTGCTCGCGGTTGAAGGGATGCCAGCAGCCCGAGGTTAGCTGTGCCACATGCCCCTTGGTGCGCGACATGTCCGATATGTACTGATCGCCCTTGCAGCACTCCAGCTTCTCGAAGCCATCGCGATCTAGCACCTTCGCTTGGGCGTTTCCCGAGATGACCAGGATCATGTCACCGGTCACGGAGTATTGAAGGGAGCGGATGGGATGATTCTCGCAGGGCTGCAGCTGTCGGAAGCTGCGCATGCCAGAGTCCATGCCGGCAAAGTCCCAGAAGCACATGTCGTAGTCTATGGAGCCGGAGACCAATCGGGCGCCGGAGGGATCGCCAGCCAGGGCCAGGACAGCCCGGGATCCGTGCTGCATCTGCACCTCGTGGGTGTAGGGTATGCGCTTGGCCAGGCTCTGCTCATCATCGGAATCGTCATCTGACAAGGAGTCGTCATCGGAATCCTCCTTGCTCGCTCCCTCCTTGGTGGATTTGTCCTTTTCCTCGGTGGCAACAGGTGGCAGAGGTCCGATAACGTCTTCTTCCTCTCCGTCTGCTTTTTCATTCTCTTTTTTTTGGCTGTCCTCCTCCTTGTTTCTGTCCAATCCTGGCCTTGTAATCCTCGCCTTTTCTATTTGTTCGTTGATATCGAACACCTTGGCTGCCTTTCTTCCGAATCCGCTGATGCCCATCACCTCCTTCAGGTGCTGACTCTCCAGATCCTCGGCCACATCCTCGATTTGACGAATCATCTGCTGTTTGTCCATCTTCTTGAATCCGCCGCCTCCACTGCTACTGCCGGCTGGAGAGGATTCCTCCTGCTCATCTCCTGGCGTGGTTTCACTGGCCTTTGGCTCAGCGGGCGCCTTGCTGACATTTAGTTGGATTTTCCCGAAGGAAATTTTACCGCGCTGCATGTCTAGGAGAAGCCAGTTTACGCAGTTTTAGTTAAAATAATTTTATTTTTATTTATTTTATATGGGCAGCCGCTTAGTGATGGGAGTTTTACCCAAAACTATAGTGTTTCGATATTTTATTGAGATTTAAAATGAATATAAAATATATATTTTTTTAAATTATAGAATTTACCTAAAATTATTTGTAATATTATTTATTCTAACTTATTTATTACTTTGTAAAATTATAAATTCTTGTGACTTTACCTTATCGATCTATCGATATTTCTCTTGCCAGGGCCCCATCCCTACCGCAGCGTCGTCTAACCTAGAATTGGGCGCGCAGTGTTGTTTTTTGTTGTCGGCATTTTCGCGTGCATAGTTTTTTGTCGCGAATTTGTAGAATTATTTCGCAAGGCGGTGTAATTATTGTTAATTTTATTAAGTTTTTACTGCCTTGAACAGCCACGATGACCGACTCCCTGGAGTACAACGACATAAGCGCCGAGGTGCGCGGTGTCTTGGTAAGTCTTAAAATTCGCAATTGTCGCACTTCTCGTCTGACGCCGCTGGTTTCCCTTCCCATTTTTCGCGCGCGACAGTCTTCCGGACGGCTGAAGATGACCGATCAGCATATCATCTTCAAGAACACAAAGACCGGCAAGGTTGAGCAGATCGCCTCGGACGACATAGATCTGATCAACTCGCAAAAGTTCGTGGGCACCTGGGGTCTGAGGGTGTTCACCAAGAGCGGCGCGCTGCACCGCTTCACGGGATTCCGGGACAGCGAGCACGAGAAGCTGGGCAAGTTCATCAAGGATGCGTACAAGCAGGGCATGGTCGAGAAGGAGATGTGCGTCAAGGGCTGGAACTGGGGCACCGCCCGCTTCATGGGCTCCGTCCTCAGCTTCGACAAGGAGAGCAAGACCATCTTCGAGGTGCCCCTGTCCAATGTGTCGCAGTGCGTGACGGGCAAGAATGAGGTGACGTTGGAGTTTCACCAGAACGACGATGCGCCAGTGGGTCTGCTTGAGATGCGGTTCCACATTCCCGCCGTGGAGTCGGCGGAGGAGGATCCTGTGGACAAGTTCCATCAGAATGTGATGAGCAAGGCCTCGGTCATCTCGGCCTCCGGCGAGTCCATTGCCATCTTCAGGGAGATTCAGATCCTCACGCCTCGCGGTCGCTACGACATCAAGATCTTCTCCACCTTCTTCCAGCTGCACGGCAAGACGTTTGATTACAAGATTCCCATGGACTCGGTGCTGCGACTCTTCATGCTGCCGCACAAGGACAGTCGTCAGATGTTCTTTGTGCTCTCCCTGGATCCTCCCATCAAGCAGGGACAGACGCGCTACCATTATCTGGTGCTGCTCTTCGCTCCCGACGAGGAGACCACCATTGAGTTGCCCTTCTCGGAGGCCGAGCTGCGCGACAAGTACGAGGGCAAGCTGGAGAAGGAGCTCTCGGGGCCGGTGTACGAGGTGATGGGCAAGGTGATGAAGGTGCTCATTGGACGTAAGATCACCGGGCCGGGCAACTTTATTGGACACTCGGGCACGGCAGCGGTAGGCTGCTCCTTCAAGGCCGCGGCTGGCTATCTATATCCCTTGGAGCGCGGCTTCATCTACATTCACAAGCCACCGCTGCACATCCGCTTCGAGGAGATCAGCTCAGTGAACTTCGCACGCAGTGGTGGCTCCACCCGCTCCTTCGATTTTGAGATAACGCTCAAGAACGGAACCGTCCACATTTTCTCGTCCATCGAGAAGGAGGAGTACGCCAAGCTCTTCGACTTCATCAAGCAGAAGAAGCTGCATGTGAGCAACATGGGCAAGGACAAGAGCGGCTACAAGGAGGTGGACTTTGGCGACTCGGATAACGAGAACGAGCCGGATGCCTATCTGGCACGCCTCAAGGCAGAGGCCAGGGAGAAGGAGGAGGACGACGATGATGGCGAGGATTCCGATGAGGAGTCCACGGATGAGGACTTTAAGCCCAACGAAAACGAGTCCGATGTGGCCGAGGAGTACGACAGCAATGTGGAGAGTGATTCGGATGATGATAGCGATGCTAGTGGTGGCGGTGGCGACGGCGACAGCGATGGCGCCAAAAAGAAGAAGGAAAAGAAGGCCGAACGGAAGGAGAAGAAGGAAAAGAAGCACAAGGAGAAGGAGCGAACGGTAAGGATGAAGCCGTTTTTGGTATCTGTGACTCTCTAACGTTTTCTCTTGTATTTGATTAGAAAAAGGCAACAAAGAAGAAGGACACCGGCAAGCCGAAGCGTGCCACCACCGCCTTCATGCTCTGGCTGAACGACACCCGCGAGAGCATCAAGAAGGACAATCCGGGCATTAAGGTCACCGAGATTGCCAAGAAGGGCGGCGAGATGTGGAAGGAGCTGAAGGACAAGTCCAAATGGGAGGAGGCAGCGAATAAGGACAAACTGCGCTACCAGGAGGAGATGCGCAACTATAAACCAGAAGCCGGTGGCGGTAGCGACAACGACAAGAGCGCAGCGGCCACCAAGAAGCGCAAAACGGATTCTTCTCCAACCAAAAAGGCAAATACCTCCGGCGGCAACTTTAAGAGCAAGGAGTACATATCTGATGACGACTCCACCAGCTCCGACGAGAAGGACAAAGAGCCCGCCAAGAAGAAGGGCAAGCCTGAGGATGCCGACAAGGCGAAAAACAGTTCCAAGAAGAGCGAAAGTGAAGCGGAGGAGAGCGAGGAAGCCAGCGATGAGAATGAGGAGGATGATGATGATGATGAGGGCAGTGATTAGGCCTTCCCTCCCCCCGCACCAATCACAACACAACATAATTCCATAAACCAACCACCACACACACACCACACACACCTATGCCCCAATTGTAGTTTACGCTTAGGTTTAGTTAAGTGCTGCCTGTTGGATACAGAGACCAACACGATTTTGTTTAATTAAAACTCAACCACGAATCGAAAGTTGTGGCAATTATTCCGATTTGATAAGTGCCCCTAATGATGGATGTTTATCGGTTATTTTTTCGGTTGAACTGCGCCCACAATGACGGCATTTTTCAGTCATTAAGCGCTATCCCGAGCCAACAGTTATGGCCACGTTGAGGGATCTCTTCCTTTGGATTGGCCTCTGGTACATTTCGCAGGCAAGTGCCCTGCAGGGCTTCGTTTTCTACAGTTTGAAGGTTATATCCCAAACAATGCTTGCCACCAGGTTGAAGGAATATCAAAATTCACAAATATCGAGTGCCTAAACATGGACGAGAGTTTCACAAACGTTTCCTTGTGCCGCTTGTATGCCGTCAAGAGGGATGTGGTGGAAATGAGTCTGAGAGCCCATATTCTGCGCTGGCCAAAGCGTCCGATATCGGTGAGTTAGGAATTAACATTTACGAAATGTTTTCTACTCTATTTGGTTCGTTGGTTGCTTTGAATTTTTGTTTGTGGTTGAACGCGTTCGTAATGATGGAAAATGCATTGGGCTTGCCATCCTCCAATTTCAATTAAAATACTCTAAAATGTTTGTTCATTTTTATTTAAACTTAGAAAAAGTTCCAAAAACCTTGAATACATTTTGAATTTATAATCTTTAAGAAGTACTTGAACGTAATTAACAAATCCTTGATGGGTAAAACACAAAAACTCAAATATGGATGAGTTACTCTTGGGGAATCGCCGGGCGATTGCGGCTGGCAATTGATTGACGGTGTTGACGTACGTCCTGGCCGTCAGACTCAATTCTTGACGTGGCCAGCTTTTCCTCAACATCGTCGTAGAGCTTTCTCTTCTGCGTAGTCAGTATGGATGGCGATGGCAATGCACCGCCAGACTCTGTTTTGGACATCTTGATCATCTTACCGATGCGTGGAACTTGGCGACGAACTGTGGAGGTGGATGGTTCTGGAGAGATGGTATTGTCGGCCAGGTTGTTGAAGGAGCGAGTTGAGCCCAGAACGGGCTGCACATCATCGGAGTTTTCGGTGATGTGCGTGAAACTGTTACGGGGACTGGACCGAGTGCACAGATTGAGTCTTGAGGTTTGAATTGAAGCCGAGACCGTATCGGAATCCTGATCTTCCTGTGCAGCAGCACCCCCTTCTCCAGTCAAGGACTCCAGATTATTGGGGACTTCGATGACCATGTTCGGTTTCGACCACCATTGGGAGATTAGAGGCCGCAAGAAGGTTCCAGCACGGACACACATCAGGGACACAGCATCAAAGGATTCGTTCAGGACCTTGTATTTGCTACGGTTGATGAATTGATCAATCTGCTCCTGCCGCTTGGTCAGAAACGGATGAAGGATTGAATCAAAAATCCAGACATTGGCCGATGGGGCGGACAAGACGATCCACAGCATAAGGAACAGCTTAACGGGCATATAGACCGCCACCCAGGAGAGCAAGGCGTCTGTCAGCAGCTCAATGGTGACTAGAAAGGCGTAAACAATCCAATACTTGGCCCAGGCCAGAAAATCATTGTCCCCGTTGTTCAGAGTCTTGTAGGTGTAATAGGCCGGTCCCAGGGTCCCATAAATGAAGAACACCAGTCGGCACGCACAGCTAAGGAAGCACATATCGATGGTGTCCTCGGCTCCAAATGAAATGAATGAATCCACACTTCCTGAAAGAGAGTGGAAACAGTTGTGAATTTAATTTAAACAAAGAAATTCTAACAAAATCTGTCAGTTAACGGAGGAGTGAGGTCTGTACTGCAGCTACTTCATAGAATCTGTGACAATTATGTGTTATTGGGTTTAAGTTAAAAAACCAGGCCTACTTTCTGCATTTAAATTACTTAGATCTTTGTTTTTATTGAGATTATCATTTATTTTTCCCAGATGCGCATGCAATTACTGAAGAAGGCCAGTGGCTATAAGCCTTTCCTTTACAATGTCTACCAGTCGGATGTGTGTGAATATCTGGAGAAGAGGAATCATCCCTTTGTGAATATCATCCTCAACAGCTTTGGCAATCGCACCAATGTAAACAAGTGCCCAGTGCCAGTAAGTTGAGTCTATTAATAACTCTTCCTAAATTAATAATCATATTATTTATTAGCCTGAAATTATATTGGAACACTTTCGTTTTCCCGTCAAAGTCTTGGATCTGATGCCCTTGCCCACTGGGGACTACGGACTATTCACAACCTTCAGCTTCGATCGCAAGGAACGCGCTCAGGTTAAGGTTTACTTTACGCTAACAGAATATCGCTAATGAAGTGATTGAAAAGAATATAGTATTTGTAATAAACATCGTTGGCAGTGCAATAAACCAATTAATAAATGCGCCATAAATTTATTAACTGGCTGTAAAAGACCTTTCCCGATTTGATTATCCCTTTGTAATCGTAATAAAATGATTTCAATTCAAATTATTAATGAGTGAGTAATTATTAATGAGGGAGTTAAAACACTCGTACTATGTAGATGGATTCGACACGTGGGAACTGATTTGAATGAAAGTTCGTGCGGCTGTGCCCGAAGGTTAGGATCATTGGCTTCCGATTCCGATTCCTATTGAGATCGATTTTCGGCCGAAATTTCTTTCACACACAGACCCAGTGCCGAAGTTATGACCCTGCCCACAGAGCTGAACGCTCATGACATTTCGGATAGGCATTCAAAAAGCCATCAGCATTATTCGACCGCAAGAAAAGGTTCCCATACCATTCACAGATATGTACATTTCGGCAATTGAAACCGAAACTCAACTCCAGCTCCAAATCAATTGTAATTGTGTCTAATAAATGAAATGTTGACGGAAATAATACGGAATATAATAGAGCCTGAGAGGGAGGGATCCAAGGGGAACATTACGTGTGCGCGTAAGGCGATTGTAAAAGGCAAAAATCACAGTTACCAACAGCTTGCATGCATAATTAATTTGTGGGTCAATTGCAAAAACTTGAACTTCAATTCAAGTGGCTTTGGCTCTGGCTCTGGCTCTGGGCTGTGGGGGGTGTCATCTTTTGGCACATCTCTCCTAGGAAGTAATTTTTTGTGAGATTTGTCGGATTTGCATAAATGCCGCCAATTAATTTTATTATGCAAATTAATGACAAACAATTAGCGATGCGAGACAAAGCCGATTTATTAATTGCACATTATTATTATTATTGTTGTTTTTTCTTTTTGTTTTCCACAAAATATGTAAATGTAAATATTTATTTCGCACTCCGTCGATGTCGATGCTGTCCGATGGCAATGCGCGCTTTATCGCTGATTAACCCAAATTTAAATGAAGTTTACCCCAAGTATTCGAGAGAGAAAAGTCCAGCCAAAGGCTAAGGACCTTTGGTCAGGAGCTAATGACACCGCGATGTGGGTGCAGTCAGCTGATGAAAGTAGCTTGAACCGATAAGAGTTGTCTTGGGAATATCTTTACACAAAGAAAATAAGCAATTGCAATTAAATATAATTTTCTTTCTTCTAAGAATTATGTAAATGTTCTCATTATTAGCATATTTCTCCTTTTAATATATACTTTATTCATTACATATTATTTAAAAACAATATATAATTAAGTCAAATAACTTTTTAGCCCCTGTTTCATACTCGAACCTTCCCTTTCAGTTAACACTTAGTGTTTTTTATTAATTTGGTTAATCCAATTGAATACAGGAAATTATAATAAAGGAAATAAAGTAATAAATAAAGGTTTCTCAAAATGATATATCTCCTTTATGGTTCTAGAATTCGCTTCGACCCCCATTGAGATTTTGAGGCCCCAAAATGAACTGAATCGGATTCGCGAACCATCATCGATACACAAAATTGAAACAAATTGCTTTACGGCGGGGTGACGAATGCGTCATTTACATTGCGGTTGTTATTGCGAATCTGTTGAATTTGTCGAATCTTGATCAAGATTAATAGTGTGCTAATTGCATTAAGATTGTGCCAGCAGCCATCGCATTCGCATTCGCATTCCCCAAAAAAGCCGCAGCGCACACGCGTCCGTTCCGGCGCAGCAAGTTCGTTGCTTCAGTCTTTTGTTTTGCATTCTGTTCGCCGCTCGCCATTCGGGCAATTAATCAGCTGCATCCCTTAGAGAGCCGGGGACTGGGAATCGCTGTAAAGTGTTTTGCTTTTATCGGCACACAATTTTGTTCACCAATTTGTAATTACAATGTGGGCCATTGGCCAACAAATTGCTACTGAACGATCGGATCATCGATTTCTGGCGCCGATCCATGAATCAATTATCACACTGGCAATGAACTTTCCTAATTGAAGATTAATGGAAGGTCGCGCCACATTGGCAGCTGCTTCTGTAAACTCCCCGAAAATGAATCACAGCGCCAAGATTTCGGATAATCCGATCAGATCAGATTCCGCATTTAATCAACGCAACAAAACAATAGTTCATTCAGCTACATGGAATCCGATTGCTCATCCTCCGAGTAATGAACTCGGTAACGTGGGCTGCGCATAGCTTGGCGGTTGCGGAGATTCCTCTGCCTGGGCATGGACTCTCGGTTGGAAGTGTCGCCCCCAGCAATGTCGGCCATAAGTATGCTCAGTTCCCGGCTCAACAATTCAGCATTGACCCGGGGCTCGGGTATTTCGTCTTCAGGATTCTCCTCTCGATCGGCTGACCAAAAGGAGCGGGATAGTTGCTGACCGAGAGACATACCCTGATTATCCAAACGCATCTTCAGATTCTGCAGCACTGGCTTATCGATCAAGTTGTATATCATCCTTGTGCTGTCCGGACAGCTAAGCCAAAGAATTACAGTCAATATCAGCTTGATCAGTGTGTAGAGCAGTGAGCCGTCGAAGATGATGTCTGTGAAGTAGCCCAGTACCTGGAGCATCGCAAAGATCACCCAGTACTTCAGCCAGATGTTGATTAGGTCCCGATGTCCATTTGCAACGGCTTTGAAAGTCCGCCAGCCCGGAATCAGAATACCATAATAAATATATAGAAATTTCAGCAACATTTTTAAAGGTGGTGGTCTTAAATGTATTACAAATTGAACGTATACTTTTGGAGGAATCTGGGAGTACGAATGATTTGGACAGACCTACTGCTCTCTGTCATTAACTATAAAAAATCAAAGGCGAGCAGATTTCAATGGGTTCCCGCTTAAAAATTGTTTATAATGATTGTGCTCACATTCCGCAGAAACGAAAAATCGAAAAACAATCAAATAATTCCTTGTCACTTCCTAGAGTCCGCTTAGAGAGCAATCAAAAAATCTGTGGCCAGGCGCACTTGGCTCGGACCAGGCTAAGTGCCTGGGGCTATGCCTGTGGCTTTCGCAAGACCAGGAGCTGCCGGGCCATATGTAAGCGCCTGTCTTTAAGCCAACTTTATGCATATTTATAGATTTGTTTGGCCGACTAACAAACCAAAATAAACCAGAAGTGATGAAAAAGAAGGGGGGAATGGAGATGGAGAGAGAGAGAGAGAGACCCAGTTTATGGGCCAGATTGAATTAGTGGCACTGGCGGTGCCTTTATGGCCAAAACGGTGCCGTTGGTCCATGGGGGCATTCAATATACGGTAGTCGGGTAGACCTGACATAATGGAAATAATAATATAATCGATTCAACTGCAATTTTGCTCAACTTGTTCGGCCTGTCTGCCCCTTAAACCTATAAATGTTTCTTCAGTTTTACTGCTTAAATCGGGACTCGCTGAGGCGTTTCATATTCATATTTTTATACCCCCCCTGAGATCGTGATCTCTTTTAAATTTTAAACCCGATTAGTTTGCTGGGTTAGCGGGTGTCTTACATCATTTAAATAATAAACCAAATGTTTGGTTTGACAATTTCGTAAATATTTTTCGTTGGCGGATTTCCAAACTACTAGCATCCAAAGGCAGCGCCAAACTAGCGTGAAATGTTGAAAATTATGCAAATTTTTTATGGCTTTTCTTTGTTTATTTTTGTAGAAATTTTGGGGGGGAAGAGCAGCCAGCCAGCCAGCCACATACATAAATATCGAACTCAGCTGGAATGGACTTTTAAATGGGGTTTGTTTCTTTTTTTTTATGTTGTTTTATATTTCTTTTTGTGCTTTTTATGTATCATTTGTGTACGTTGACGCCTCGTTAAGTCTTGCCAGATGCCTGAGTGGGATCGGGGACTAACAAGCTGGATCCGTTGATCTGTTAACCTCTTTATCGGCGATACTACATGCCAATCCTCAGCTCAGCTGCGGTTGCCCAACACTTCATCTTTCTCCACCTCTTTTTTTCGTTTTGGGGCTTTGGACTTTCGGCTTGTTATCGATGCGGGCAGATTGACATTGACCCTTTGACTTGACGTGAATAAATGGCAGGGGCATGGGTTTTGGGAGGAGGACCCCTTTGGGATTTGATTAAGCGACAAACTCAGGGGTATTACATTTCCAGCCATGACCTTCTGCCTTTGTAATCTTTTATTGAGCAGCCTAACAAGCCCTTCTCATACTTGTATTATATTATTTTCAGTATCCCCCATATTTATTGTTACACTCGTTCGAGCGACTCATCAACGTCTTGCCAGACAAAACAAAAATCTCGTTTTGGGGTTCAACAATTCTCCACGACGAGAACAATTGGCTAAAAGTCAAAAGGAAAATGTGTCAAATGATATTTTATGCATTCGAAATAAACTCTAAACTCAAATGCAATGCACTGCACTGCCTGGACTGCCTGGCCAGGCGGTGAGAAAGGCAAGTCTTTGCCAATAAACACGACAAATTTAAGGTAATGTAAACAAATGCAAGGTAATTAACACGAAATCCGCATAAAAGTAATGAGTTCAATTGCCAAAAACGAAACCTGTTTGCCGATCGACGATCCGCCGAGGAGGTGGAGAAGCTCAGTTTAACGTGGAATTCACAGCTCATTAATAGATGGATATCGCTGGGTCTCGAGTTAAATGTCGCCTGAAATGTCGCACTTTGAGATGCACACAGATAGGGAATCTGGATCTGCATGGCTGTCAGCGTAAATGCAAATGAGCCAAGTTTGTGGGAGGATGATGGCTGTCGCGAGATCTCCATCTCGGCTGAGTCATCATTAAATGGTTCATTGCCTTTTCACCCACAAAAGCATTTGATTATCCTGCGGCACACAGCTGCTGCCGGGCTTACGTGGGGGGTGTTCAGATTCTGTCAGGTTTTAAGGTTCACTGTGCCTGCGTTTTACTCGGAACTCGACTCATTGAGAGATCTTCGCATCGATCTCGCGACGTGTGACAATTACCTTTTTAAGTGGCCCACTTTGAATGGCATTGTTTTTTTTATATGTGCCCCACATATATACATTCACGTGGGGGAGTCAAATGAGTTTTTATCAATGCGAACATAAATAATTTCACAGCTAACCTCTGTCATTGAACTTGCTCAGCCTAACACCTTTGAAAGAAGGCTTTTTGTTCGCTTTAACTCGATTGTTACTTGGGGAAGTGGCTTGAATGAACTTTTTTGGTTTAGATTGTTGAAAATCGTATTCAGTTTAAACCTTCAAAGTAATTCTAATCATTTGAATGGGATTTTTTCAGGTTAATATTAATGATTCTATATGGGATTACTTGCAACTTTGACTCTTATAATATTTCCAGTTGTTATCCTGTTTCGAAGTTCCCTAAAAATTTAATTGTGCCAAAGGCTTTTCCACACGAATGTTTATATTGTTAGAATCATTAAGTTTAGAGTAATTCATTAATATTTTCAGCAATTAAAAGTCTGTAGAACTCTAATGATCTTTTCAGATTGATCTATCAGTATGTTAACCGTTAAGGCGCACATCACGATTGTTTGTGAAATAATTTGTTCTGTCGCCGGTTTCCTGTACTAAGTGTCAGGGGATGTCAATGCCCAAATGACACCTTCTTAATTAATTTTACATTTGATTCGCCAATTAAGCAATGTCAAATGTTTCGGCTCAACACTGGGAAGATTCCCCTCGCCGAGATTAATCGAAGTGAACTTTTACAACATTAATCAGGCGGCGTTGGGACTTGACTCAAAAAGTCATTCAACGCCGAGAGACTCGGACTCACTCGATTGGGGCGACGACTCACTCAAGAAAACGAGCTCAAAAGCTGACTCAAAGCCGAAGCTCGAACTATGGAACGAAAAATGCAAGTGTTTTATGTTTTCGCTTTCGTTGGGGCGAGCTTTCAAGGCTTTTGGTGGGCTCTGTGTGGCTTGGCTCTGGCTTTGGGGCCCGCAGATATTGCGTCTAGTAATTTGGCCCAAAGCTCTCCGAAGACCGCTCTCCGCCGCTGATCGCTTAGCCATAGTTATAGCCATCCCGCTCGCGCCGTCAGCTTTGGGTCGGCTTTGGACTCCGTCGAGCGGGCCAAGCGAGCGTTAACTTCAGTGTGCGCCGACCTGTTTCCGTAGACGGCCACAAAAAACAAAAATACAGTCAAAGACATAGCCACCGATCGTGTGATCTTTTCAATTTCGATTTTGATTACGAACCGAGCAACGGCCGAGCGAGAAAGGAGCCTAAACTCCCGACGAAACTCCACAGATCATAAAATTCTATCTCAGTGCAGTGACAAGATCGTCGTGACGTCAACGGAGTGCAATTCCCCAGCAACAAAAACAATGCTCAATTTGCAATCTCTCTCTGTCTTTACCCCGTTTTCGTAATCGTGCGAAAAAATAAAGAAAAAAAAATATTATAAAAAAGGGGAAAAAATTATTTAAAAAAAAGTGAATCTGCCCGTTTTCAGAGTTAACTTCACCGCCATCCCGCTCGCACTTGGTATTCCGTATAATACGTACCGCCGTCGTATCAGTCGGCGTCGCAGTCGCCGCACTCGTTATTGTTTATGTTTTTTGTGTTCTGAGCCGCCGCTGCATCCCGCCTGCACCCCTCCCCTGCCCCAGAGAGCGGGGAATTAATAATAAAAGCAATGCAATGAAACGAAATTGAGTGAAAAATACAATTTCGTTTACAACAAAAAATTAAGTATACAAAAAAATAAAGAAGAAATACAACAAAAAGATGGAGTAAAAAGAATAATATAAGCAAATAAGAAGAAAAAAATTCTCTGCCAAGCAAATTTCACGCCGTATTTAATCTTTGCTCACTGACCGCCTCCAGCTTAATCGCTGCTCGTCTTTCTTTCCGTTCCGTTCGTGTTCGTGTGTGTTCCGTGCTCCGGCTCCGGATATAGCAACGATCCGATCCGATTCGAATTCGATCTTCTCGAGTCTCCACCACCATCCACAACGGGCTGTGTGTTCTGAAGATCGCCGCGCGTTTGGCCTACGATCATAGCCATCGAATGCTATCGTCGCCGTTAATCCATTCAGAACAGCACTCGAAACACAGATATCGTAGAAATTGAAATCTAAATTAACAAAAATTCCCTATCCTCAAACTCAATCGAATTCTATTCAATTAAAAATCGTTTCGGTAATGAAAGTGTTGTGTACTTGCCTATGAAAGTGCTGCTGAAAACTTGAAAATCTCTGAGAAATCATTTTGATTCTGAAGCGAAACAGAAGAGACTTAGG
>JAEIIH010022842.1:0-12444 GCA_018904745.1 Drosophila orosa | reverse complement strand
AAGGGAGTTTGAAATAAATATATTTCCAATTATGAAATTTTAGGCATAATTCTTTTAGACTCTTAATTTCTAAATATTTCGAATTAAAAAGCTAGACATTTCGAAAGCTTTTAATATCACACAATCCAAATTCAGGGAAATTAATTGTAATTTAATTAAAGTTTATCAACTTATAAAAAAATCAAACTAAAGATTAAGCAAAACATATTCAAAACTAATTGTATAAAAATTCTACAAAGTTAAACTACACAAAATTCCTTATCGAGAAGCTTCACTGTAGAAAAGCCATTTGAATGAAAGCATTGAAAGAGAGAGTGGGAGAGAAATAGAAGCGGAAAGAGAGCGCACTACTAGACAGGTAAAGAATCGAAAGAGGCGAAAGCAAAACTACAGGAAAACAAATACAATGTACCGAGTGGAGGTGGGCGTGGGCGTGGGCGTGGGAGAGGGGATCTCGTGGGGGGCGGCTAATTTTGGCAATCGATCAGCGATCATCGACTGGTGAATGGGGAAGACAAATTGAGTGATTAAACACACAACATACAACACACAAACGGGACACACAACGGCACACACTCAGGAGACCCTGAACTTAAACTATTGAATTCAAGATTCAATTAACAAAAACAACGACCACTTGACACCCCAACTATGGACTCATAAGCGATCAGGGACAAGAGTACCAGAGTATCGTAGGTCATCATTCTCTTGGACAAATCGTACAAGGTATGACGTGGTGTATATCTATAATGGTTATCTCTAGTTTAAAGGCAAGTGTCATGCTTGATTTTAATAAATAAATACATGATAAATGCTATAAATGATACTAGAAATTGTATTCCTTTTTCGGCTTTCTCAGTGGCCTCACGGAATTTATAACAACTTTAAGATTCTTGGGGGTAAAGCTCTCCTTTAAGCGTATGTAATATATGTATAAATTTAAGTGCTTATTTGGCAAATCAGGTTATTTAAAAATAACTATTTTCAGCAGAAAATGTGCAAGTATTCAGGTGACAGTAATTTTTACTTTCCAATTTGGAATCACATTTGAATTAAACAGAAAACACAACTTGCTCATATTTGCCAAGTGCTAAACAAATAAACAATGGCCTGAAACAGATGTTTTAAGCAAGTATTATGCATAAAAATATTAAAGAAAATCTTAAGAAAACTATAAAGACGTCTGAGTAATAGAAAAAGAAAGTAAATATCTATTTACTCATTAAAAGGATTGAAAGATATGAACAAAGGCTACAAAACAGACTTGAATATAAACCAAAAGGATCGCCACTGCCTTTAACTTGTAAAGAACTTGAGAAAATCGAAAGTATTCCCTCCCAGATATACATATCTGGTTAATTTTAATTATTAAAATGAAATGTCAAGCGGAACGAGTTCGTTTTGGAGATTCCCCAGCCGCCTGCTTACCTGACTTCCTCCAGAGAAAACAAAGTCACTTGAAAAAAATTCGAATAAAAATAAGTCAAGCCGATAAAGAAGAAGCGGAAGGTGTCAGCTGGCGGTTGGTGTTTAATTTCGCTCCAAATTCCGTATGCAAACACACACCTGGATTTCAGAGACACCGCCACCAAGGAGGAGGAGGCCCAGGCCCCTCGTGGGTGTATTGTTTGTTTTTTATCGCCGGCAAAAAATGTGCAAATAAGACAGCGCTTGCGATAAGGAGAACCCGAAAAGCAGTTCTCCGCGAAGCCAAGCAGACGCCGGTTCTACGCCATTCCACTTCCACTTCAATTTCCATTTCCATTTACAATTTCATTGTCAGTGCTGTTCGCCAAAAAGCAAAAACAAACAACTACATAAAAATAAAACTAAAATAAAAAACAATGTTCAATAATTCAGCAGCTTCACCAGGTAACGCAGTCATGTGTGTGCTTTCGCGTGTGTGTGCCAGAATCTCGTTCGACTTGAAACTTAGGCCTTGTTTGTTTGTCAGAATTTTCGTTACTCGATCGATGGGGTGCCTTCAGCAGGGGATTTGCGAATTTATTAGGGGGAATTATAAGATTTATAATGAGGTCTTTAACCACTCGAAACGAGATTTATTTATTACCATTTACGTGCAGGAGCATTACACATAACCAAGCACTTGACATGTCTTTCGGGGGGAACTCCAAAATATATAATTAAATTTATATAACTTGCCCCTTTGCTCTTTAGTTGCGACTATTTGAAAAATGCACCTTGCATAAATGATTTTGTAATGTTTCTAGTTCATATCGCTTTTAGATACCTAAATATAGATGCAGCTAAACGAATTATGTAGAATGTACAAATTATATCTGACAGCCTTCTCAACAAATTGTCATTGTTCTTTCTTCGCATTATTTTGATTAAATCTTGATTGGGAAACTTAATAATAATATAAGAACTAGAAGAGTTTTTTGAAATTGAATGTTATAGTTTTTAAGAACACTATATTTTCTAATCAGTTATTTAATGGATTATTTAGTTTAAGAGGGTATTAATTTTTGGAAAGCTATTGAAAATCCACAAAATAAATAACATTATTTTATTATGATCTAATTTTTTACTAAGATAAATGAATTAAATAAACATAAAAAAGTAAACAAAAATTACAGCATTAATTATTTCATTAATCTTAATACAAAATCACGGCTTAATAACATTATAAATAGTAAAAACTGTGTTTGATAAGTAAAAAGAACCAAGAAATCACTCCTTAAGTCATGAACAACAAACAAGCTTTCTCTGCTGAATGCGCCCATGGCCAAAACTTCGGCTTGAGAAAGGGGAAATACTAAGTGACAGTATCTAAGAAATCACAGCTTAAATCACGTACATTGGCTTTCTCTGCTGAATGCGCCCATTGCCAAAACTTGGACTTGAGAGAGAGAGAAAAAACTAAGTGAAATAATATAAAAAATCACAGCTTAAATCACGGACTCCGACTTTCTCTGCTGAATGTGCCCATTGTCAAAACTTCGCCTTAAAAGAGAATAAAACGAAGTGAGAGAATCTAAGAAATCACAGAAAATCACAGCTCAAATCACGATCCACCGACTTTCTCCGCTGAATGTGCCCATTGCCAACGCGTCGTAGCGCAAGAGAGGCAAGGCGAACGAGAGAGAGAGACTTAACCACTTCCATAGCATCGCTTTAAAATGTGTGAGAGAGAGAGACGGTAGGCAAGGATGAAGAGGTGGGTTGGGAGGGGGTGAAATGGAAGATACCGAGATCGGAGATTGATTTGTTATTGGACTTACCTTCGCTTGATTCTGAGACGACGGCGGCGGCGGGGGCGGGTTCGGCGGGAACTGCAGTAGCGAATTGCTCAGGCTGGAACGCTTGAATCCGGCACTGTTGTTGCTGTTGCTGCCGCTTCCAGTGGGACTGTTGCTGTGATGCTGTTGCGGATACTGCTGCGGGAACTGGTGGCCGGTGGCCACTGAGGTGGCTGCTGCAACGGCGGCGGCAACAACGTGCTGGAAGTGGTGCTGCGTGGTGGTGGCAGTCACAATGGGATTCGGGTGCCGTGGGCCCCTGCCGGGGGGTTGCCTGGAGTCGGGCGTCTTCGAGGGCGTCTCTAGGCCACCGGAGTTGGCCGTGGTCCACACAGACATCTCGAATAACCAGCGATCGGCTTAAGTACTGCTCCGCCTGGGGAATCCATGTTGGCACAAAAAGTCAAGCAAACAAACGGAAAGCGACGAATTAGCGGGAAGCCACAAAGTTAGGAAAGAGGTGTAAATTAAGTACAATCGGCGAGTTTTGAACGGAAACTAAACAAAAAACAAATTATTCCATTTCGTTTTGTTTTACTTTTTGCCAGCAAAAGAGACACTAACGCGTTGACTGTTATCGAGCTATCGATAGCTTCATAGAGGTGGAGGAAACATCGATGATACCAGGCAAACATCGATGTTGCGATGTTTTTGGCACTTCTCTTTCCACCTCTATTCGGCGCGTAAAAGTTGCAACTTTTTGTGTTCTGTAAAAAAATTTGCGTGTTTATTGGAATAGCCTGGTAAGTGGTTTGCTATTTACTAGTTGTATCGTTTGCCAAGAGCGGCCGTGGGCCAATGACTAGAAAGGCAATTAATCAAACGCCCTTACATACATTTCCCCGAAATTGCACAGACATCTTACGCTCTGACACACATTTTAATTTGCCGATTGCTGCACTTGCCCGGCGTCTATTTCTTTGCTTATTTTGTGTGGTGCTTTCGTTTTGTTTTGGTTTGCTAATTTCCTTTCACATTCTTCCGGCGTGGGCGCAAATTATTTTATTCTTAACTTGTCAATCACACATACACTCACATACGAAGAGATCTGCATTTGGCGCTCATTTTTCTTCACTTTTCTTCATTTTTCTTGTGTCTGCCTTGAACTTGCAAATTTGCCATTGGTGCGAAGAGTGCAGAAGTAGGCATGTAACGGTGCTATTTGCAATTCGGTCTCTTTGGTTCCTAACACGCACGCATACACTTGCATTTGTTTGGCAATGGCTTTCTTGGCTTTTCCATTCCCTCTTTCTTTGTTTTTGCCATTGCTTTGCTCGGTTCGGGAATTAATTTCACCTCCCCTTTTCCCATCAATAGATAAAGCGAGTCATGTGCCGATGAACACTAGGTACCGTTATCTATTGGATATGCCCAAAGCTCAAGAACTCACGTATTTGCATAGCAACTATGAAGGTCAATTAACTAGGATCGAAATAAGTTATATTTTAAGGAAAAGTAATTAAGAATAATATATGTATTTTAAATAAAGGCAAGTATGACTATTTTATGAAGTGGAAATTAAGTATTATTTATTTCTTGTATATTATCTAAGTGTATTTATTTAATATGTTAAACTTAATAATTAATTTTAAGATAGCCCTGGCAACGGTGGCCTTGATTATTTTATTAAGTAAAGTATTTATTATTTAATCAAAAATCAAATTAGATTAATTTAGACCTATTAACCCATCCCCTGCTGTCTACGGACGTATTAGCATTTCCTTGTGGGCCGTGCGTCGCCTTCAAGGTGTTACAAATGTGCGCAAATGGCATTATCGGTTATCAGGCGGGCGGGCGGCTATAGAATATTTGTTTGGGTCAGAACCAGAACCCTATCCCTATAATAATAAGTAAATAGAGAATGTAGTGCTGCGAATGAGGTAATTTGTGGTGCACCATGTTTTTTTCATGCCCTGCACTCGTGAATGCAAACAATTGCGGGCAATTGAAATCAATAAGCGATCCGATTCGAACGATCTGAGCAGACTTTGTAATCCCTTCTGGAAACTCTTGATATGTTTTGATTGCTGCTTCTCTGCGCTTTGAAAAGATGCCAAGTCACTGGCTATTAATAAGACTTTGCCTCAGAAAATTAACTTTTCGATAAGAAAAAAATAAAAGTACAAAAACTACAATAACTAAAAAACAAACAATGCAAAACCGCCATGAATGTGTGTCTGTGGGCTTCGCGGTATACACTGTACATACATATTGTATGTAAATATGTACTTATGTATATCGCAAATGAATTTGTTCAACTACAACATATAGTATGTACATAAACAATCAGACCATTTGACAGTGTGACGCAGATTTCTAATTTCGGATTCAAGTTGGAGAAACAACAAGTTCCTGGAACCAAACACAATGGCACTTGAGAGTTTTGAAATCTTTTGAGAGCAATTCCCTTTCTTAGATGATCTCAACAGGGTGAGATTTGATATTATTATTAGTTATTTATTAAACTTTAGGAAACTATAAAGTTATCTGAGTAATTTAAGATATTTATTAAGTTTTTCCTTAGTTTATGGTCTCCCTCTATGGGGAATAAGCCTTTAAAGCCCAAGTTCGAGTTTAGATTAACAAAAACTTGTCTATAAACTTGTAATTATAGACAGATTAACCTCTTTTTACAAGTTTCCAAGTCAATTAGCTCGAAAGTGACTTAAAATATAATGTTTAAGAGATCATAAATAAAATATAACCCATAGAATATCATCTTTAACCAATAATACATGACTCATCCCATCATAAAATAACCATAATAAACAATAAATAAAACATGATCAGTTTACAAATAAAATATCATCTTTAATGCTTACTTTAACTGGCGAGAAAAATAATAAAAATAATGGATTGGATTGGTACAATAATACACGGTTACAAAGCTAAGTACGCGGCACATTTAAGGACTAATGGACAAGACGGGACAATCACAGACGATCCCCCAGGGATCCTGCTTGGCAACAGTAGTTCTTCAGCAGTTCCAGTTACATAATGCGTCCTCTATTTGGCTGACTAATCTCTACGGACTACGGCGATCTACTGTATGGTGGGCTTGATGGAGCCCATCGAGTTCTTCCTTTGATGATTCACCTCGAAGCGCTTCATGATGCTGGCCACGATCGAGGAGGGCGGCATATCCGGGTTGCCGGTGAGTCCCCGATACCCGAGGACACTGGAATCGGCCAGCGAACGGGCCAGGGTCAGTCTTTGCACAAAGGCATCGGTATCGATTCCCGGCACCTGGGAGGGTTTCAGGAATCGCCGCGGTATCCGGGACAGCATATCCTCGGAACTGAGTGGACCAAAGCCCAGGTTAATGAGTATGGCTTCGGGATCGGGCTTGCGGGCCTCCAGCAAGCTGTCCACGCTGGAGTAGCGACTCGAGTCGGATTGCACGGACTGCACAGAGCTGTCGCGGAGGAGCAGGCTACTGAAGCGCTGCTGTCGCTGGGCCTGTGGACTCAGCTCTGGGGCAGTGCTGCAGGACTCGAAGGATTCCTCGTGGCGCAGGCAGCGGGTGGTGGCGGTGATGGCGGAGATGTGGCGCAAGGGCAAGGCAACGGCGGATAAGTTCATCTGCGGATCTGGATCGGCATCCTCCTCCAAGTCGGCGGCATATTCCAGATCATCGGCATCGACGGCGGACTGTTGGCGCTGCAGCTTTCGGCGCCGACGCAACGGTTTGCTGGGCGGAAAGTGATGGGCCGTGGGCAGGTGATCGCTGCTCCCGGCCAGCTCGAGCTCAGCTGCTCCAACGGCGACCTTGCTGGTTCTGCCCTCAAAGTTGCTGCAGCTGTGAGAGCGCTCCATGGTGTGTCTGTGTGTTGGGTGTGCGAGTATAAAGTAGTCTCTATGAGTTTTCTGCGGTCACGGCTGCTCGGGTTACAAGCTCTACTTGGACATATTTGGCAGTGGCCAGAATCAGGGCCTCAACTGAGTCGAGCGCCGAGTCTCCTTCTCACACACAAAGCGCGTGTGTTCAATAACAAAGCAATAGTAACAGCAGCAGCAGCAATTTGTGTTATTTGGTATTTGTTATTTGGTTAATTTGTTGTTATTGGCAGGCAGGTCGCTCCGCTCTGCTCCGCTCGGCGATCTTTTTGTGGAAACGTGTTTTTGTGTTTTTGCTATATTCCGCGCGTTTCTGTTAATTTCTGGCCGTATTTGTGTTTGTCGTCTGTTTTTGTTTATTTTTATTTGCGATGCGGCGGAGTGTTAATCAGCCCAGAGAGCTTCTGACCCCGGATTTGGAACGATCGAGTGTTGTTTTTCACGATCGCTTGACATTGGTGAATTGATATTGGTAATTGGTTATTTGTTATTTGTTACGACAACGAAATTATATATTTCCTCAATGCTGGTTCCCACATGGACTTCCTTCAGCTTTATTTATTTAATTTTTATTTATTTATTATTGTCGAAGTTTTTATTTCTTGTGTTTCGTGTGTTTTTTCAGCTTTTCTTTAGCTTTCTCCGGTCTCTCCGCCTGCTTTTCTGCGTCCGCTTGGCAGCGAGTGATCTTCAAAACTGAAACTGAAATCACAAGCCCCAAACGAAACGCCCCAAGCTATCGGTGAGCTTTTACGCCGGAGAAAGAGCACAACAAAAAAAAATGCGACATAAAATTAAGGCAATCGCAAGAGAGTGAGAGAAGGGGAGCCCCAGAGACAGAGAGAGAGAGACACTGAGAAGAGTAGAGCGAGAAGGAAATATAACACTGTGAGCTGGAATTACTTTGCGTTCCCAGTCGACAATTTCCTCAAGCGCAACGCCGCCAATCTATTAAGACTTTTGATTAAAAGCCCCACAAAGGCACAGCTTGGTCGCACGCAACTCCCACGATTTTCCACACGATCGTGTGAGTGTGTAGGGGGAAAACCCTTACACTCTGGTATCTTTCCGATAAAAAGAAATACAAACACCCAGGTTGTTAGTATTATTGGCACGTTCTGTGGAGAAGACTGATTTTATTCCGTTTACTGTGTGCTCTTCGCATTGCCCTTATTTGTGATGATGTGATAATGAAATATAGCTTTTTACGGCTTAAACCGTCGACCATTAAAGCACTCTGTGGCATCATAAAGATCTGGTTATCTAATTACTCTGCAGCAGGAAGATATTTCGGTTGAAGTGTAAAAGTAGATCACTCTCAACGAGTGCACTGGTTGGGAGCCTTTGATCTTTCTGTGGCAGATGCATGCGGAAGAGACACGCGATAGGGAGGGAGAAGAAAAAAACAAACAAGCGAAATTGTTTAAACCAGTTAACAAGTGCTGGCTTGCACAAGCTTTTTTGTACGAAAAGCTTTTGGCCTCAACAGCTGAGCCTTCGGAGAGCTTTAATCGAAGCGATCTGGGGGTCTGGAGGTGTGCATTTCTTTTCAAACACTGAAAGAATCTCAAATTGGGGGCGTCTTTAATCTTAATTAACTATAAATTATACTTTAAAATTGTATTTGAAATGGGTTTTTATTTTATTTTAATTTAATTTAAGGTAGGAATAGGAAATTTTACAGTTTTGCCCTTTAAATTTAAATCAGATTTATAAGAAAGTAGAAGATTTATCATATTTATGTTGTAATGTCTTAGATTATGCGACTTTATACTAGACTTGCTATGAATTCTACTCCATAAACTTGATATGAATGTAATTTTTAAGCCAGGAATGGAATATATCATGTGTTCCACTAAAATTCCCAACCAATTCTAGTATTTGCAAGTAATAAAACTGTTTATCTTCGTTGGATTAATTTTTTCGCAGTAGTCAATCTTCACTTACTTTGGTAAACTTTGGTATAATATTATGATAAGGTCTAACACTTCCCATTCCCGAGGTATATATACCTCTTTCTCATAGTGTAACCCCTCCAACTCTCTCGGTAAACCTCAGCTTCATGCTCTTGAAATGCACACTTCTGACACGTTCTGGCCACTGACTTGCTGCTACTGCCGGGCTCCGTAATTGGATCTCGAGAACAGTGGCAGAGGCAACCACCTCAAGCCGCCGGCTAAAGGTTCTGTCAACAGATCTCCCCAGACTGACAAAGGTCCAAGTGTATCCAACCATCGACCGACTGCCAAGTACTTGTATGCTTACTCTGTATGCTCGGGGCAAATTTACACAATTCTTCACGAAAAAAAATTGACTCTGTTGGGCTGTCTGTTGCCATCAAGGCCAGACAAACTCGAAGAGCCATAAATCTACGGTTGCGATTCGTAGAATGAATATTCTAATGAAACCCCGAGAGTAAATTTGATAAATTCAATTAAAGGCAAACCAGCGGCAAGGGGGATGTCATAATCACGTTGTACAATTAACTCTCAGCCGGCAGTCATCAATTGAGTTAACTGGGGATCGGGGATCTAATGAATGTTCAAATATGATCGAATCATCGAGTGATTGGAGTGGTGGGAGGTGCTTTCCGACTTCGGACTGAAGTTCGAAGCTCACTAGGAAACGATGGGGGGAAATACCAATGCCGTCGTCGTCGTCTAGGTTGTTGTCTTTGTTCTTGATTAGCATGATCATCGTGATTTAGCGAGTAATTGAGATAAGAGAAAGGCAGAAGCTTTTTTATATAGATCCTGGCATGACCAATTAATATAACTTAATAACTTAATTTTCCCAGAAAGCCTAGATTTGTGAGTTATGTAAGGGAGATATGGAACACGAAAGGTAACCGAACCCAATTCGAATAACAGTAATTATAGTGACACAATGCTTGCGTGCCTTTAGGGTCAGGTGATGACTCAACGCGGCCAACACAATTAATATTTTGTTGTAACAATTAGATCAAAATCTAAATCGAGATGGGAATATTTTAGGAAAAGAGCTAAACAAATGATAAAATCTTATTTAAAGGCGTTGAGATTGTCACCAGAATAGGCACTTGGGAATATTGAAAACTCGGGAAGAGTCTGGAAAAAAGAGACAGGGTACAAAACTCTCAAGTAAACCAGGTTTTAAATTTATATTTCTTTAATAAATATATAGTTAAAGATATAAAAGACTTGTATAGTTTTTACCCTGGAATAATCACTTGGGAATTCTAAGTTAAAATATGAGTTATAACTTCCTGGTCCATAGAATGGCCCTGATCTCTTTCGCACCCAAGCCGTTAGGTTCATTTCTGGCAATGCTCGCGGCGCCCTTTTCAATTGATAGTAATTGGCTTCGAATAAAAGTTATTCGTCGCTAGTAATGTATACAAGCGAAAGTGTAAATTGCAATTGAAATTTCAGCATTGTCAAGTAGTTTGAGTGCAACTTGGAATTGCAAATGATTCGACAGGAGAAGGGAAGTTCGAAATGGATACGAGAGTGGTGATAATGGGAATGGGATTGGGAATGATAATGGGAATCCAGAAGTGGAAGCTACACTGCTCACCTGTTTTCCAACTCCTCCTATTTTTTTTTAAGCTCTACTCTACAAACACAAACTGGTAGGTAGTTTGTTAACCAAGTTGGCGTTTTTGCTCGTTGTTATTTCTAGGTTTTTGTTTTTTATATGCACGTGTTTGGGTAGTGACTACTTTTCCGGCTTCCAGCTAATGCACTTTCTATGCCATCACATTGTAATAGGCACACACAGTTGAAATTCCATTAATGGGAAAAACAAATGACATAAGTCACTCAACGAGATTTTGGGGTTTTAACAGATTTGTTTTTATATTTTGTGAAATGAAAAAACATTAAATATATTAATATAGGAGCATTTACTGATGGATATCCCATTTAACTTTTTTGTATCTTAAAATGCTTATCTTATAACCTTAAAAATGTAATATACTTATTATTTTATTTTAAGAGCATTAAATAATAAGTGACTTGGAAGGTTTTCATACCTAGTTTGTAAGGTACAAGTTCTGAAATTAATACCTTTGCTTCCCAGAATATTCACTGTGGAATTATTATTTCTGCAAATATTTTCTGGAGTAATCAATTGGAAATTGTACTTCTTGGACATCAACTAAATAGTCCTCTTTATAAAGAGCCTTTGTTACCCAGAATATTTACTTGAGAATTGTAATATATAGGCATAAATTGTTCAAAATAAGCACTTGGGAATTATAATTTCATAACAAGACACTGTTTGCACACTTTAATACAAGATTTCTACTGAACTAAAGATAAAAAACAATCAAGTACCTGAACAAATCCGTAGCTTGAATGAAAATTACTGTATTTTGGCTGAGATTCGTTGTTCCATTTACCGAGGTTCCACCGTACTTTCCAAAGGGCTAACTCTTACGTAGCCGTGTAACCCACAACCGGCGCGAATCGTTTCGAATTTTTAACTGAAGGCGATTCACTCTGTTCACTCGACGTCTACTACGACGATGGCGATGGTGATGGCCTGTCACTCTTTGGGGCCCACCATGTGTTTATGCACGGATCCTTATCGGCGGATCTAGTTCTTTATCTCGTCATCCGCCGCCCCACTCATCTGATTATAATTTTTAGTGTATTTCAGTGGAGTCAACTGCGGCCAAATATTTGCACATTGTTTGTTGTGCAAATGCGATATTCCGAGAGACCCACGAACAAACAAAGTTGCGATGCTTAGGAATATGCAAGCCAAAGAGAACACAGACAGTGACGAGAATATAAATAAAAGAAAACACGCGAAACTGAGAAAATTAAAATACAAGAAAAACACTAAAACAAAAAAAAAATAAAGAAAACACACGGCAACGACGACGACGACGAGCACACACGTTCGCTTTTCTGCGAGCGCTCCGAATGAATGAAAAGTGCGCTGCCCGCGCGCGCAGATAAATAAATAAAATAAATACCGATGTCGCGGCTGCTGCTGCTGCTACTGCTACTGCTGCTGTTGATGCTACTGCAGCGAAGTCGACGCTGGCAGCACTGCATTTTTCGCTGCTGCTGCGGCAACTAATTTTGCCGTTAGATTCCGTGGGTTTTTCGAGAAAGGCCAAACATCAGGTTTTTCAGTTAGCTTGCTTTGCATTTGGCCAGGTGTAAAATGTGGACGATTTCCTTACACAATTTATTATACAGATACTTTACCTGGTGGCATGTACTTTACTTGGATTTTACAAATAAATGTAGAGATACTTGTTAAGTTTTAATTCGAAATTAAGTAGTTCTTTGTAAATTAATTCCTAGTTTTATCATTTAAGCTAAGTTTTAAAATATCTAAAATAAATTAA
>JAEIIH010022832.1:0-13290 GCA_018904745.1 Drosophila orosa | reverse complement strand
ACCAGATACCAAATATTCCTAAAAATAAGATTTAATATTGTGATAAAATTGCATCACGTACATCCCTTTATTTTCATCGAACTAAACACTCTTTTTTTTATATATTTTGATGCTTTTTTATATATATTTTAATGTCTCCTTTCCGTAGTCATTGTTAATCTTTCTCAAGTTTATTTATACACTTTTTTTAATAAAATAAAATGCCAGCCTTGCCAAATTCTCTGCTCGGTTCTACAGAATCACCCATTCGTTCCCATTTCCCTGGCAGTCCTCCTTCCATCGGCATGTGGCTCGTCCTTCGGCCGTAGTTGTGTGTGTTTTTCTGCATTGACATTTACAAAGTGAGAATTTAATTAAACTTAATGAAAGTGCATGAGTGTCTAGGGGTAATAAAGGAGAGCAGGGGTAATGGCAGGCGCCCAAGCCGGCGAAAGGTGAGAATAAAAAGGAGTTCGGCTTTACTGGGCACTTGGCAGGCCATTTCGAAATGTTGCCTGTTTACGGTTTGGGCCATTAAAGGCCAGATCTGTGGGGTGGAGAGAGGTGAGCTAGCCGTGGGAGTGGCGGCGCATGATGAGCGGGTCAGCTTCAATTGCAGCCGCACCACATTGCGTATGCTTAACGGAGCCAAATCGAAATCGAAAACAGCAGAGAAAACAACAAACAAAAGTCGGCGAGTGGAGGGGAAAGTGGAGAAGACGGAAAACCAAAAACGAAAAGCGGAAAGCGCCGAAACGAAATCGAAGCCAAACCGAAGAAGGAAACTGACCCAAATTTCAGCTGCAATGCGTTCGTACCCCACTGCGTATGATTAATTTAAGAGAGTACTATGGCCCGCAAAGGGGTAGGTGGAAATTCCGGGGCAGTTTGGCTGAGCTCACTGGGCTGCTGTGGCATTTTCTGGTCGATAAATTTAATTTACACAAATTAGTCGCGCATTGTCGTAAAAACGCAATCGAAGTTGTGGAAATGAGACAGAAAATGCCAGAGGAGAGGCTACAGCAGGAGAGTGCCAACGTAAAAACAGAAAGCTAATTAATTAAAACACCTTCACAACACACTTTGCCCACTCCCGAGTAATTGAAATAAGCTAGGAAAATAGATGGCTTTTCCGAAGGGGGAAATTAAAACCCAGCTCGTGGGGCGATTGTTGGTTTCCTTTTTTGAACAGGAACTATTGTTAATAAAAGCTCTTTTCTTTAACTTTTCACTAACTTACTGCACTAAAAATGAATAAATAAATAAGCAGCCTTTAAAGCCTGGCCTTTAATCCTGCCAAATATTTTTGTTATGCGCCTTGAGCAGCTCCTCCAATGGCAAAATAATTTCATTGGAGGACTGGTCAGAAAAACCAAGGGAAAAGGAAAGTCCTGGGAAGGGCCTTTTCCGGCGCTGATTGAAATGGGGAATGGGGATGCTGACCAAATAAAATATGCGAGCGCACGATCAATTCAAAGCGCAAATTTGTGAGCATTTCCTTGGGCGCGGCCACGCACGTCTGACCAATCCATGGTTAAACCATCCCCACCTCAAGGACCCGGCACCAAGGACTTGTCCCCATCCCCCGTCCTGTCAGGCATGAGGCATTTTCATTACATATCTGCCTTTGTAGTGCAAGTTTTTGCTCTCAAGATTCATTCGGGCATCTCGCTGAGTGGTAATTTATGGCTACGCATTTGGTTTACTAATAATATGGCCCCATTTTGCCCCGTCCCCGAGCCCCCAGTGGTCTCCAATTTCGATTCTGGTGCCGCCTTTTGTTTACCTAAGCAATAACAATAAATTAATCGCCATCGACAGCCATTAGCCGGGCGCTTCCTCTCGCTTTTGTATTTTTAATTATGTGTCCAAATTTTTGGTATTTATTCAGGCCTACCTTTCTCTATCCGCCGCTTATTTTTGCACTGGGAAAATGTATTGTGATAAACTTGAACAGCTTTTCATAAGTGTAGTTCAATATTCTTCTGCAATAAAATATTTTATAAATTATTCTATCATTCTTTCCCCATTTTTGTTAACTTTACAAATGATTTCTAAAATAGTTCGTCCTTTTTTTTCTCTCAGTCCACCTCTTCTTTCATGTGTGGAATAAATATTCCTATTCATATATAGGAAATATGGCGTGTTGAGCTGTTAATTGCCTCTATCAATGCCGCTTCCTGTCCGAATTTTACATGTGTTTGGACACGGCTATCTAGCCACCAAAAACCCCTCTTTTAGATCCACCTAATTGTGTATAATGTGTTTGGTTATTCTCTCTCTTTTTTTTTTTTTGTTTTTGGCCGAATTTCTGGTTTTGGCCAAATGCGTGGCAAATAGTTTGATATTTGCTGCTGTTGGTTTTATATGTCAAACTTTTCGTCTGTTTGTTTTTATAGTTATTTAAACGAGTGTGTGTGGATTTGCGTGTTTAGAGTTCCATTGGGTTAAATGGTTGATAAGTATCTAAATTGCCATGTTCATATGAACTTTTAGACGAAAAGAATGATCAAATGATATTTGACTTTAATAAAGCCAATTATTATATTGAAGTCATTTTAGTGTTGTATTAAACGTACTTTTAACGATTAAAATTATTTAGTTGAACGCAAGACTACTTGTAAACAAACTATCTCAAAACAAGCCACATTTACCATTGATTGACTCAAAAAAAGAGGAAGTCAGTAAATTAATAAGTAAATAAATGAATTGAAGTGATGTGCATATCGTCATTCAATGGCGTCTCAAAAGTTACACTCGAATGAAACTGTTCAGTGTGCTCATCAAGGCCTAACCAAAGGACTCACTTTACAACACTTTCACAAACTTAGACACAGACATGGACTACGGCTTGTATAATGCATTGAAAATGGAAGCCACAGCCCAAAATGCAGGATGTCAACATTGAGGGAAAACGGAAAATCTTGTTATTATGCGAGTGTGTGTGGGCCTGTAACAAGGCAGCTAATTAGTTTTACGAAAATGCCGCAGGATATTTCGAATGGTAAAACGCAAAACATGTGTTAAATTACACGCAGCTAAGGGGAGTTTAAGAAAGTGGAAGAATTTCGAAGCTTGAGATACCCTAGGAAATGGGAAACTGGAAGAAAAGAGTTTAATTTATGTTTTCCATAGTTTTTAAAAATTAATTTCCAAGAAAAAATGCCAAGGAAGATATGAGACATAATTTATATGTAATTAAATATTTTATATGCACAATACAGCATTTTCTCCTATACTGTATTATTGTTTTTTCAATTCCAATTGAATCCTAAACGAAATCAATGAGATATTAACTCCTTCGAAGGGTATCAGAAGGTTAGGCTCTGCGTCTGGGGCGATGTGATGTGTAATGCATTTATGCTAAATAATTGAAAATATTATATTACCAAAAGTAAATGTGTCACATTTCCTGTTGACTTTAATTGTTGTCAGAAGCCTGCCAGGCACACAGAATAATACAAAACAGGACAAAACGGACCAACGGAAGTGTGCGAGTGTGCTCGTGTGCTCTTGTGCCTGTGTCTGTGCCGGCGCACAGTGCGTATGCGTAACTTATCTTACCGTTGACATAAATGACATTTTAAGGGCAATAAGTTATTTCACATTATGCTGCTTTAACCCCAAACTCACCCGCTGCCAAAGGGAGTGCGGGCCGAGGTCTTTTTGGGCTGCTCTCCAGCAGAGGGACAGGATCCTGGGCAACAAGCCCAGCTACAAGCGGTCGGAAGGACACAAGGACATCCACAGACTGGCTCGAGTTGTTAACAACTATGGGAGCAACTTTATGAATGCAACGGGCACGGCCAAGGGGGCGAGGGCGCAGTGTGCGTAAGTGTTTGCACCGCATGCGGAAGTCACATGTTTGCATTATGTGCGAGTGTGTGTCCTTTGGCATGTCCTTGTCCTAAGCCCCGGCCCGCCTCCTGTTTACACTGCACTACTCGCTGCAGTTTCCCCCCCGGAAACTCCCTTCTCCACACACCCACTCGGCAACGTCGCATAAATTTTCCATATAGTATATTTACCCAGTGTTTGCGTCTAGCTGGCAACATAAATTTTAACTGCTGTGAAAATATTTGTTTAATGAGAAACTTTTAGCCAACATCCGCTCTCAGTTGGGAGCAGTCATTCAGCCGGGCCAGCATTATAATTTATTAATTATTTAAATTAAAGCCTTGTGGCTAGCCGTGTGTAAATAGACAGATAAAACATTCAGGCGATGCCGAATGTTGCAAGGCACAGTATTAGATTGACATCAATTCTGAGTGGAGATTCTCGACTTCCAAAGAAACTTGTTATTTGTAATTCTTGTAAATGTAAAGCAAGAGCTTCAAATTTTATAAAATTTTTGGTTATTTAATAGCTAATTCATATACACTTAATTCAATATAAATTAATGCTTATTATTTATTTAGTGCTGGCTTATAACTCTAGAATTGTGTAGAGTACTTAAACTTACCAACTACCAACTCTTCGTCTCTTTCAACCACCAATTTATTCCCCTCACGAATTTTATAAAAACCATAAATGGAAAAATTTTCAATTAGACCGCCAACGAGAAGGATATTTCCATTTTTGGTTAGCCACATTTAGACAGAGTTGCCGGCACTTAACCTGCCATGGCCCACACACTCGCTCCCCACTCACTCACTCCCCACTCCCTCCTCGGAGCGAGATGGAGCCCCACACACATACAGATACAAATTACCAAAGATTTATCGCTTGTGCACTTGGAATTGATGACCAGGGCCTAATTGTCATCCGATATGAGTCCACCGCATGACTCGCATTGTCGAAGGAGCGGCGGAGCAGTCAACGGCTGGCGAGGAGGCGCCGTGTGTGGAAAGGGGGGCGTGGCAGGAGCAGCCGCCTGGCAAGGGACGACGACGACGACCGTTCGCCACCAGCACATTTATACACTTCAGCCGAGCACGTGCATAGTTTTGCATGCTGCGCATAACTCGCACACGCACACAGCGAAAGAAACACACACAAGTGCACTGGAAAAAAAATATAAGTTTCAAGATTGGTTTATATTGCAAAAATATATTCAGTGGTTCAATTAGAAATAATATTCAAGTTGTAACTTAAATTATACAAACTATTTGTAGTCTACTTAAGCACTTTAAAAGTGAATTATTGTATCCCCAATCTCATATATTTATTATATTATTATTATATTATTATATTATATTTATTATTATATTTTTCTTTCTCTGCTTTTACACACAAAGCAATAATTTTTGCAAAGAGTAAGAGAAGGAGTAAACGAAGGAATGGGAACGGTGGAGCGATTTATGTTTGACTTTCGTGTGCGGCCAGCGGTTAAGAGCAAAGGGTGGGTAGATTTAAAAGTTCCCCCAGGCTCCCATTGTTCCCCTTGGTTCCCAGGAGGGTCTGATATCTCGCCAGGATCGTTTGACAAGCCCAGTAGCTGTGTAAAGGGAATCCAGGGTGGATCGGATGAGGTGGCATTCTGCAAATTACTCTTGAAAAATAGATCATGTTGAAAAGTAAGTGTAATACAAATAATATATAAAAGAAAATATTTTAATAATATTAATTTATATTAATATAAACCCTTTTCTTTGAATCTTAGAATACTGTTTGAATATAACCCCAATTTTAGTTATTTTTCAGGTACTTCCCTTCGAATTAAACCAACCTTTGCTACTGCTATCTCCATACGTAGTTTTTCCTCCGTTTCCCCTACGCTTTCCCTGGTAACTTAAGACCTTAGCCAGTGTGGGTCCATTTGCTGGTGGATACAGTAACTGCTGCTGTTGCTGCTGCCGCAGTGGCTGTTGTTTTTGTTGCACTGACTGATAAATCGCCAGCAATTTATTATTGATAACACATTGGAACATTGATTGTGTATTAACTGAAACTGTTTGCCAAAGTAAAGTGACATTGATATATGGCATGTACATGAAATATCGCTTGTTACGACTCTTTCTCTCTCTGCGGGAGTACTGTGGGCATATATGTAGTGGGAGTGGATCTGAATCCTAGGCTGCCGAATGCCCATTGTGGCAATCAACACCAGACGCTGACGCAAGATTTGTGGCCCGCCAGTCAGTCAGCCAGTCAGTCCCAGTCGAGGGATTTGGGTTCGGTTGAAAACTTAATGCGCAACATTTGACATGCCATCAAAAATGATGATGGCATTTCATTTTAATTTGGCACATACGAAATGCAATTATTTATATCAAATATTCATGTATTCCGGATGGTATGTATTTATTGCAATGCCTTCGTCTCTGAAGAGGCGGAGAGAGGGTTGAGCTATTGTCCAGCAATTTTCATTAACTTGTAGTTTTTCAGCTATAGCTAAAAATTGAATTGATTTTGTGGGAAAAGCATCATTAAAACTTGGGGAGTCACTGGACCAAAACTTAATTAAGTCAATTCATTACAATTAACATAAATTATAAATTAAATTAGACTTCTCCTTGATGTAATTTCATATTTAATAATAACTTCATGTAGATTGTCTTTGTTTTATTTACCCAAACTTTGCCAGTCAATTGAAAATATTTAACCAGCAAATAAAACATTTATGTTTTCATGTATGTATTGAAGAAAAGCCTCAAATATTTATACAAGCCAACATACATGTCGGCCTGCATGTGGAATATAAAAAACTCGTAGGACGAGGAAGTCAACGGTCTCGTTGTGCAGGACCAACATGCAAATGCAGACAGATGTGGCAAATGAACAACACTCTACTACCAACAACTAGAGCAACAACAGCCGGAAAAACAATGGAGCCGAGTAACTTGTACAGGAACAAGAGACAAGTGACAAGCAACGCCAAAACACGAAAGTGTAATCAACGCTTAAACACTCGCGACGAGCGAGGATTCTAACATGTCCCAGTCTCTGCTCTCTTCCTAGGTCTCTGTGAATTTCCAAAGCCACTGTGAGGAGTGTTCCAGCTTGCTATACATTTGGAGGTTTGTGAAAAATATATCCCTATATGAGTTAACTTTCTTTTTCAATTACCTAATTAGGTAGCAAGGTTTTTAAGACTCAATCAAAATTTTTGTTTAAATATAAATAAGGTAAACTAGGTTAATAAAAATGAAAGCATCCCGTAGGTTTCAGCTCTTTCCTGGCTTTCTAGATGACGTTGCTGTCGGGGCAAAAAAGACATTGGGACAAACATTGCGACACATTACTGTCAAAACTCATGAAAATATCTCAACCCAGACCGGAGGATCATACACACACACAACCATATATATTCAGCAAGGATAACAGCGAAAGAAGCAACACAACAAAGACAACAGTGGCAGGAACAGCTCCGAGAAAAACTCACTAACAAGCATCATATGCCAGCTGAAACGTCAACAACAATGCAACAAACACACACTCACACACACACAGAAGCCCACACACAGCTCATTAGAGCCATGACATGGCGGTGGGTGGTCAGTGGGTGGTGGTTTAAGGATTTAGCATGCCGGCTTAGCAGAAGCAGAAGCAGCAGCAGCAGCAGCCGGAAATGCAGCAACAGCGGCAGTGGAAGCGCCAAAAGACGGCACAGAAATTGGAACAACAGGGTAGTGGCCTTTCTATAGTAGAGTGAGCACCTAAAATAATTGTACAGTATTTTATCAATTAAAAAAAATACATTTAACCTTCAAAATATATCATTATATATTGATATTTATAAATAAATACTTATATTACCTTTGATAGTCTTCTAGGTGTATAGTTGTAACCTTATTTTGTATTTTTATAAGCGAATAGATAAACATATACCTGTTAATACTATCAGTTAATTGTTAATAATATTATCCTTAACTCGATATATATAATTTTTGACACAACTAAATTTATTAAGAATATTTTCAGAAGAGGCTTCACTTTAGTCCTGGCTAAAACAGGATATGTGTGCTCTGCTCTTCTTGACTTCGTTGTTTTATTCAACATTCATTTGTTTCCACCATGTTACAAGTTCTTCTTTTTGCCTTATTTTTTGTCTGCCAATTTTATACTCTATATGGAAATAGTTTATAAAAATAGAGCAGTTCGAAATGTAGGATTATTTTAGCCTTTTCTCTTATTTAAACAAACTTATTATCCTATATTTATAAACAAAGTTATTGCTTGGCAAGATTCTTGACCAATAATTTGAATATAGCCTTGGGGATAATAAAAACTTCTTAAATAATATAAAATAATGATGATAAAAGATATTCAGCAAATGTTAAAGGGTATTCAAGCAGTTCTAAGAAGGCGGCCAATGCAAGGCAGTTTCTGTTTGCTGTTCCTGGCATTTTATGACAGTTGCAAAAAGTTACCTGATGATGTAATGTTTATGTGTCGCTGACACTGCCACACACTCGCATATATACCCACTGTCTGTCAGTTTTCCCCCCCGAAAACACCAGCCCCATTTTCCGTGAGAGACACCGATGCGATGGCGCCGTCATAATTGCACCTGCAAGGCTAACAGTCGCAGACAGCGAACGGGGAGCTGGGCGGGGAGTTTTCCAGGCTCGTGAGGAGGTGAGGCTGCTGCTGCAAAAAAGACGCACGAGAAACAATGACACGACAGAAATATGCCAAGTAGCTGACTCGCCGACACACACCCCCGCACACCCGAAAATGACAGCGAAAAAGAGGAGCTGTGCGGGGCGGAAAAGGAGGGAAAAGTGGGAGACATATGATGCATATCGCAAATGTCGTTTGCTGTCAGTTTCCGGTTGTTGCAGCAGCCATTTTGTTTATGCATGAACACGAATGCGACTGCAACTGCAACTGCAGCAAAAAGAAGGCCAGCGGAGTGGCTGAAAAATATGGGGAAAATGTGGGAAAAACAGTGGAAACATGCAAGTGCGAGGGGAGAAGGCCAGCAGGTGGGGTCTGCACGTCAGGACAGGTGACCCGGGGTTCAAGTGTAAACTAATTTCGCGCTTTGCACTTGGTTAGCTCGACATTGAGTTATGATTTTCGGTTTCCTCCCGGGGTCAACACTCACGGCACGTGACCCTCCGATTAAAGTCATATTTTATGGATACCTTTTAGTACCAGCTCCAATTTCGGGTGACAGACCACGTTTTGACAGCTTCACGCTCGATGGCGGTTGGTCAAAAGGGTAAACAGTCTCATAGGTGCCAGCGAGTGGCGGAAATCAATCAATCAATCAATCAGTCTTGCATTGGTTACATTCTTGTGTTTATATTAGTTAGTAATACTTCTCTTTTGAAGACATTAAGTGTTAGGTTCTAAATTACTTATCTATCTACACATGATTTTGTCAGAAATTTGCATTGCCTATGACAATTATGACGCCCTCGACGGACATTATCTCCAAGAATGCATAGTCCACTATGGACTTGTCATCCTCAAATACACAGACTAACAAACACAAGGCGAACAAGGACACACTTGATAGGGTTGACAGAATTCACGATGACTGGCCACAATGTTTGGATGATGATTAGGACGAGGCACTTGCAAGCCACTCGACTTGATTCGTCGGCATGACGAGCCACTTTGTGTGCCACCGAAAAAAAGAGCGCCATAGAATGGCTAGAGTTAATGCAAGTACTAGGAGATACCCTTAATTAAATTAATTTATTGACAATAAAAATCATATTATGTTCAAATTTGTTGATTAACATACATAAAGATATTTATTAAGGTAAACTGAGGGAGGTTTCTAGTACAGCTATCAGAGAAGCCAAGTTTTCGTTGGTTTTGTATTTGGAAATTTATTTTAAAACAATTGATGTCGATTCTAGTCATCCTGAGAACAAAAATCTGTATTAAAAAAGGGTTTTTCAAATTTAAATATATATTTAAAGTTAGCCAAGAGGCTTAAGTGTTATGTTGGCCGGTTTCTGGTTGATATTCTGTCTACCTTCCTTTAATTAAATATTACATTTACTTGGCCAACCTGCCCAAGGTCTCTGCTTAGGAGTGCCCGAAGGCCCTACAGTTTGCGGACTAAAAGCAAACGGCAATTAAATGTCATAAAAGTACCCGCAATGTGCTAAAGTACGGATTGAAATCTCTCCGCTCTGACTTTGAACTTGAGACGCCCGGCAGCTGTGACTGCAACCACAAGTCGGGGTTCAAGCAACCGAGAATGTCTAGACAAATTCTGGAACGGCTTTATCCTGCTCAGACAACAAAGTCTTCATTAGCCAGCCGGTCGGGGATTTTCAGTGCAGATCGTATGACGTGATATTTATTTCCATTTCATGGCCGAGAGGAACATTAAATTAGCAAAGCTCGACGCTGTCTCAGCTGCGCTCTGTGGCACTTATGGCATTGGAAATTGAATATGTCAAGGGAGTCAAATAAAAATGTTGTCGTTTTAATTGCAATGGCAATAGAAAGTGATGAACAACAATTAATTAAATTCCTTAAAAAATGTGCTATCCTTGTTATTGATAAAAAAGAATTCGTTGCAGTAATTAATTAGTTATTCCTGTTTTATAAAATTCTCAAACTTCAAGCTGTATAGAATAATCGAGGTATATGAACTACTAAAGTCGCCACTCTTGGCGTTCTCTTTTTCTTTCTTTACTTTTAGGATAGCAAAGGCAACCCATTATGTGTCATTATCCTTGCTGCACACTTAGTTACCCTTCTGAATGTCCTCGCACTCACACCCACATGTTCTTTATATCTGAGCAAAAGCTTGTCTGTGTATGGGTTGGGTCTTTTATGGCCCCAAATAATTGTGTGGTCTTTGGGTTGAGAAAACTATTTTTTTTTAAGCTGGGCAAGAAACGCTTAGATGGAGTCATTTGAGATCAGAGGCGATTACGGTTATTTGGTGTCTAAATTAGTTTGGCTTCTTTGATGGCAGGGATTAAAATGAGCTAGAATGTGTTGAAACGTAAAAACAAACTACTTGGATGAACATCAATGATTTTAAATCGCACTTCCTTGAAGCTATGAAGAGATTTTTTTGCTTGCCCATTTTATTTCTATTAAACTGATACTAAAACAATATTAAATTGGTGTATTTAACAAAACCCTTTCGAGATAAGCTGTAAGTTATATATACTCGGTTGCTTGGCACTATAGAGAGCGAAATCCGACCGGTTTTCCCGATCCTCTCGCTCGATAGCTGCCGCGGCCACGACTGGCCTTCGAAGGTACCTGGTGTAGGCGTGACTCCTGTAGGTCCCACTTCTCGCCGTGGTCCACGACCCGGGTGTGCCTGGCCAGTGACTCCTGGAAATCCGAGTCAAGTATGTTCCGCTCAAGTAAGCTTTCCGGCGACACCGCGGTGGGTTGAGGAGTTGCTCCCGGAGGGCGACGGTGTTTCGATGCGAAAGCCGAATTTATAGGCCCCATCAGCTTCGGATAGCAGGGATGGCTCGGATCGAAGCCGGGTTCTGGATCCTCCTTGGGAATGCTTTCTTCCCCGGAATCCTGTGACACGATTGATTTATTATCGTACTGTAAGAACGGGAAGGATTTAGACGATCGGGTCATGCACGGCGGACACTCCTCCTCCATCTGCTGCGACCGGAAGGCGCTATCTCCGCTCTTCACGCTGCTGGTCTCCGAGGCGAACTCCTCGCACACCAGCCGCCTGGCCAATTCCACGGTGGAGAACTCAGTGTAGTGCATTCTCCTTCGCTTAGCGAAGGTCACGCGGCGCACCTGCTCACTTATTGTCTCCGGGAGTTCGTAGTCCGAATCCTCCGAACTTGATGGATCCCTCACGTAGAAATCTGAATGCAGATTCTTGGACTCCTTCTCCAGCTCCTCCTTGAGCGACTTATCGGACAAAAATGCATTTAAGGGTTGCAAACTCGCTCTGCGCGACAAGGTTTCCTTCTTAACTGTATTTTCCATCTCGAAGGGATCCGAGTGCACTGGGCATCCCAGATTTATTTCGTCGAATGTCACCCTCTTCCCGGTCATTATGATGTGTTTAAATTTTACAGTCACTCGCTTTAAATTTGTGTCAGCGTCCGGTTGACTTTTTCCAAATTTTTCACATATATTTTAGCAATTAAGTTTTTGTGAGAATATTTGATGTTGCCCCGTGTGAGTCTCGGTAAACAATGAGAATCTCTGTTCCAGCTTTCAAGTAAACTGATGTTCTTCTTTGAAGTTTCAGAGCTCAAGGCAACTAGATGAAAGTTTTGAAAGTGAAACAGATAGTAAATTACATTTTAAAGTAATTCTATCTTTCAATAGATTCATCCACAATTTAGTCGTATTTAATTTTTACTTAGAAAGTATCCTTTATTATAAAAAAAGTCTTTGGTAGTCCAATTTACATTCCCACCATTCTAAAGAAAATTATTCAGCCGTCTGGTCCCATGGCTACGATTATGGCAAACACTTCCACGCATTCCATAATTTGATGTCAGTTTTATTCGCCACAAAGCGGGTTAAGTGTTTGACCTCTGCCGCGACTTGACTCCAAAATAACGAAGAGAAATTTCGACCTTATCTCGGCCAACGAAATTTGTTTGCCAGCCAATTTCGATTCTGTCAGAGGGGAGCGTTATTTATTGGGCCGCAGGCGTCATTGTCTAGCCTTCGATGGGAATAAATATGCGACCGACGTCTCACAAGAATGCATAAATTGTCAAATCGAGATTTCGGCTTTCGAGAAATTTAATTGGATCCGGATACTTTCGTTCGGCTATCGCGAAAACCGAAAATTGAGCTCTTGAAACGTGACATTTCCACCGACTTGAGTGGAACCGCAGCCGATATACATATATATATATATTATATGTGCACAATTAAACTGTATTTTCGGCATCTGGCTTTGGGATAGAAATGCCTTTGTTGGACACCATTTGACCCACATTCGAGGAGAGAATTCCGCCTGGGCAAGGCAGCATTGAAATAAAATGTTTATTTTGCATTTTATGCCAAGAGAGAGAGCGCTAAAATTATTTACGCAGCATCAGGCGTGTCATTTGCATGTGCCACGCCTCCGAGACCTCAGGCTCCCGTTTCCAAAAAATAAAAAAGGAAAATCTGAGGCGAGCTGCCACCCATTGAAAGCCACAAAAATACGCTAAAAGTATTTACATTTGACTCGGAAAAATTATACATTTCCGTGCAAATAAAAACCAAAGCAAGAGCATCCCAGATGTTGGGTGGAGGGGCAGGCGAAAATCGAGGAGCATCGAGGAGATGCTCGGAAATAAAACCAGAATTCAAGCCAGAAACCAGATTAGAGTTTGCGGAAAAGCCAAACGATTTTCGAATACCCTTGCGGGGGAAAAATCTTGAAGAAAGCGTAAAAAATAAAGGCAGAAATAAAACAGATATATGTAGGATTAAAATCATAAGTTTAAATTGAGT
>JAEIIH010022809.1:0-30085 GCA_018904745.1 Drosophila orosa | reverse complement strand
ATTTTGATTGTTGCACTGGAAGACCATGTCGTCCATGGTTTGGGCTGTAGAAGGAAAAGGAACGATGAAGGTATAGAATATTTATTATAGAAACACATTAAATAAAATATAGAATTAATGAATATAACCCTGACAAAGACCGTCTTTCTATTCTGTACACATTTTAATTTAAAAGTTATACAGTAAACTCTTTAATTTATGACTAAAACTTAAATCGATGGATGGAAAAGGAGAAACCTATTTTCGCAGTGTGAGTGGCATTTTGGGGGCCGAGTCGAAAAATGTTGCTTAACAAAATTATGCAAATTTAACATCGAAATCAAACAGCAGACGGCGTCTCTGTTTCAACTTTTCGCCTTCGGAAGGGGCAAATCCAAGGGAGAGGAGCTCACAAGGGGCGAATACAAAAAAAAAGGCGAAAATTTAATTTAAATTCTTATTGCTGCCTGCTGATTGTGATTGTTTCGGTTTCGGTCCCGGTTTCGGAATGGAATAGAATGAATTGGGGGTATGCTGTTGTTGCTTACCCATTGAACTTTCAATGAATTTGGTTTCGTCACAGCTCTGGCGCAGCTGGCGTCGCTGTCGCTGGGACCAGGACAGGGACGCGGCCGGGATCCTGTCCAGCTCCTGTTGCTCCCGTTGCTCCCGTTGCTCCCACTGCTTTTGGTGGCAATCAATGCTGCAATTACCACCGCCGCACACGTCCAATTGAAGCGGAAATTTATGCGGCTGCTGGAGCGTGTAAACGTTGACTGAGCGCTTCTCCTGGCCAGCGATTCCGGTTCCGATTCCGCCAGCAATGCTCTTCGTACGCTTGGTCCTCCCGCTTCCAGAGCTGAGCCAGCTCGTTAGCCACAGGGATTGGATGTCTTCAATGGCAAAAAAGAAAAGGAGAAACGCACAAACATAAGCAAATTTCGTAGCAGATTTTCTTCGGTTTATTGTTGTTTTTTTTCGAGGGGGGAAAAATGGGTAACACGGCCTGGCCTGGCCAAGCATGATAAAATTTCGTTTGAAAAGCAAGTTCATTGAAATGAACAGCTTTCCTTCCAGCTCCATTTCTACCATCCACTTTTCACATTGGCAAACACGCAAAATAATCAAAATAATCCTTTTTTTGTTGGCCCCCAGCTCCCAGCTTAGTTACGCAGTCCGGAGCCTGTCCTGTCCATCCGCAAGACCCTTCTATTGTTGGCTTAGAGGGATTGCTCGGCTCTGGCCGGCAAAACAATTCCGACAATTACGCATCGCAGACGCAATATAATCGCCGTTGCCAGGACAATTGACACAAGTGGCAGTGAGTCATGTGAATTGTGAAGTCCTAAGCCCCGGAAGATGAGTGTGAACAAAGGCTGCAAGGGAAATATGATTTCCGTGTCATTTAGAGACGATCTATTGTTGAATAAACTGGAACCCGGAAGCCCTGAATAAGTGCACAGGAATTACCATTGTTCATTGTCCTTCAATTAAGTTTGTCTTTATTTATTTATTCCGACTTGAAATGAAATAAATATCCAACATTGTCTTTTAAAAATATATGTTAAGAGATGGATTTTATTACCACAAATATGGCAATGATTTATCTTTCAATCAATTTGGACTTAAATACTCGAAGGCGAGCAAGAATTAACCCACATTTTGGTGTCATCATTCAGGATTTAATCATAATTAATTTGTATCAACAAATACATGGAAAAGGCGGACCACACACAGGGGAAAATATGTTCGATATAACGCATATTTAATGGCAAATATGGTTCTTACCGCAGAAATCAATTTAAAATAGGTAAATTGAAAATCAAATTGAATATCTTGTGGTTAAAGCTAAAGTATACATCTTTAACATAGACATAGACTTATAAAAATTATTAAATATGAAAGCTTATCCTTGACTTTATCTATCCATATATTTCCTTTAATAGAAAGGGTATAATTCAATACGAAATAAAGCATATTTAAAGCCAAATATGGTTCTTACCGCAGAAATCAATTTAAAATGGTAAATTGAATATCAAATTGAATATCTTGTGGTTATATCTTTAACACAGACATAGACTTATAAAGATTATTAAATACGAAAGCTAATCCTTGACTTTATCTATCAATATAATATTTAGCTTAAAAAAAAGGATACAATCCAAATCAATGACCAATTCCGCTGGCTCTTTTTCTGTGTGCATGTGAGCAGATGAACTTGAATCGCCGAAGCGTTTAACATTTGTATCCCAGTGTCGCACTCTCGTAAATCCCGGCAGCCACAACTTGGTGACCCCATTCATCAAAGTGTCGGAGCAGCTGGCGAGCAGGAATCTTTTGTCATTTGCTGTCAAATCGCTGGGACTGAGGATATGGGATAAACTAAGCATAGCAGAGTGGGAGTGGAGTGGCTCCTCCTGGGTGACTGAGGAAAAACTAATACGTGCTGGAAGTCAACAGAGCAACATGTAAAACATCGGCCAGGGACGATAATGGTGGGTGGTGGTGCAGGAGTGGTGGAAGGGTTCAGTCGAGCATCCCTAATGAGCGGCAATAAAGCAAATGTGGCAGGTGACACTGCCACACACACAAACACACACAAACTCACTCACGTATCAAGCAATTTGCACATTATAATTGTTGACACACCCCCGGCATGCGTGGGTTTATATATATATAAAAATATATATAGATATAGGTATATATGTACACCTGCGTGCGTGTCATTAGTGGGCCTTTCCACTTTTATTTTGTTCTATTTGTTCCCTTACCTCCTCCTGCGAGCTAATAATAAAACTTTTATTTATTTTGGGATTTTCGTCAACTGACCTAAGGGCAAACAAAATGCTGGCAAACAAACAGGACCACAGAAATAATAATAATAAGCCGGCATGGAAACAAGCAGAGGCATCAGGGGATGTCCTGCAGGCTGGGTGGCAGCTACATGCCAGTCCACTGAAGCGTGGCATATTTGTCATAATCAGCGTTTAGGCATAAGCATAAATTTGAATGAGTGCGCACCCAGGGGCGGGGCGAAGGCGACGAGGTTGGGGGTCAAGGCCCATATTGTATAGACATCCTTATCATACATTAGGCAGGGCCACTCTCTAACCATTCCATTCCTTCCAGTAGAGATGAGCAGGGGAGCAGGGGAGGATTCGCTGTGACAGTGAGTGACTTTCAAAGGAGAAATACCTCGGGAAAATAACTCTTAGACTTAGCTTTAAGTTGCTTTAATTAAAGAGGTTCCAAGATCTTTATGTATCATAAAAATCCCAGCTTACTTCAAGTAACATCATTTAAATAATATTATAAAATATACATAGAGGCACCTTTCTGTTGTAAAACCACTAGAGATCTCTGCGGCACCTCGTAAATTCCGCTCCATTAACTTTATGGACCACTGTTAAATTCAGCTTTTAAAATCCTGATTTGCTGCCTCTAATCCCCTCAATGAACAAGGGATTCGTGGTACTCCTTCGGAAGGGTAGTGACTAGTATGCGAGAACAAAGCAGAGCTCATCTATGCAATGACATGACTGACCCGCACCCCGGGAGCTGGAATTTGCGATTGACAGGAGTCGCGTAACCACCCAAAAGAGAACCCGGCGGGGCAAGGCAAATATTTGACTGGAAAATTCCGGGGACCGCAGGAGGTCGCGGAACTCGAAATTGGGTATTGGGAACGAGGCTATCTGGCCATGTCCATATTTTCGGGGAAGGCCATAAATTTGATGCGTGCATAAAAAATGCTTTTCGATTTCCTTCGACACACATAAATTCTTGGCCTCGGTCACGTACGAGCAGGTGTTGGCCACCACCAGTTCCTTGTCGGGCCTTGTCTTTTGGCCATTTGCCCGGGAGATCCTGTCGACAGCGAGACCGGAGTCCAAATCGTAGGGATTCAATGAGTGAGGCTAGAGCTTTGTTCTCTCTGTGCTCGGTTTTATTTTTCAAATATTTATTGCATTTTGTTGATTTTGCAGAGCAACCAAAAAAGCCGAAAAATCTACCCAAAACGTTTTCCGTTTGTCATAAATTTATGTGGGCCACACACACAACACGGCCATAGAAATACATTTAAACTGAAATTTTGGGCCGATTGGCGTTGTGTATATTCGCTCTCTCTCTCTGGTATTTTTCCGGGGTTTGTTTTGCCAGCGATTGCATAATAACATCGTTTGTGGAATGGCCCACAATGGCAATAAATTAACATTTTATATGGAATGCTGTTTCGGCGTGTGTGAGTGTGTATACATATTTCCACACTATGCAGTTGGCTAAGCCTTTTATGGCGCGATTATCGGGTAGAAACATTTTTGGCATTCCAATAAGCAGTTATTCAAAGCGGATTTGACCGGTCCAGGACTATTCGGAATAGGATACGGATTCCGGGTTCCGGTTGATGTGCTTTACGGTCCTTTCCTCGAAGGACTCCGCCTCGGAGATGCCTCAATTTGAGTTGCACACTCTCCGGAAGCATTCAATCCAGCAGTCGAACCGAAACGAGCAAATATTTATAAGGTTTTTGCATTCAATGCTTTTGCTCTTATTTATTTATTTTAATTATAAACTCGCACAGAGCAAAGAGAGAGAGAGAGCTGGCTAAATTGAAATTCTGCATGGCAGGATAACAAGGATATGGAATAAAACCGAGCTGAAGAACAAACAGCAACAGTGGCCAAGTGTTTGGCTTGAGGCGTTCCGAGAGAGCAATTCGTGCATATTTGTATACTCTTACAGAGGGTATTACGATTTTGGAGAGTATATAACACAAGAGAGGAATGTAAAAATTACAAGTACTACAAAATATACTTTTAAATACATTTTCATTAAAATATACTAAGTAAAATAGTAGTAACCAATCTATTATGTTTTTATATAATCTCTTAAAGTCCCACCGATGCCCATAGTTATGATCCTTTATTTTAAATTACCCAATATTACCCCTAGATATTCCTTTGTTTTCCCTTATTTTATGGATTTAACTGTCCTCCTTCCAAAAGACAATTCTTTCTTCCAGGGCATTTCCAGATTCGATCCATGAAGCTTGGCTCTTCTCCTCCTCTCCATCTTCATCATATTCTTTTTTCTTTTGCGGCCAGTTCTGCCCACTTGAGTGAGAGTGAGGAGGAGGAGGAGGAGGAGGCGGATGCGGTGGGAGAGGGGGGTGTGTGGGAAAGTTTTGTGGAATGCAAGAAATATGCCAAGTGCGAGCTGTCTCCTTCTTGCTCACACCCACACTACTTGCACCCGCATCCACACAACGCACACATGCACACCGCTCTGGGCACTCTAAATCACACACACTTACGTCTTGGGTAAATGTTTGCGCTTGTGTGCACGGCCGCGAGAGCTTGCTTCCGTTATTATCCGTTTGATTAGAGAAAACACAACATTTTGGCCTAATTAGAGTCAGAATGTCAAAACATTGACTTTGCCTATTTGGCCGGACATCAAAGCACACGACGAGAAGGACTCCGGAAGGTGGAGGAGGCGGAAGCCGGAGGAGCTAAGTTAGCGGCACTTGAAATGTAATGGCAATGGCAGAGCAAAGAATGGAAATGGAAGCGAAAACAGACTCGAGAACAGCGAATAGCAAAAGCAACAAAGCCAAGGACGCCGACGCGGACGCGGATGCGGACGAAAACGAGGACATCCAATTCAAATGGCCCCAAACCCATGAGTTGCCAATGAAGTGCACAAAAAACGACTTCAAGTACTTGGCCATTTTGGTTTTTTCCACTCCGCCTCCCACTGTCTCTGCGTTCCTTTCGCCCTTGGGCAATGTAAACACATTTGATATCCAGCAAAAAAACAGAAAAGACAGTCCGGGACAGTGTCGTCCAAGGGTGCCATTTTAGGGGGGTGATTAATATAAAGATATTGGGGGTGTTACAGAAATTGTTTGGGATTTAAAGCCACTTGAAAATGTTTCTAGGAGGATTATATTTAAGTTAAAGAAGTTTACTCTTTTAGAACCAACGTTGCGTATACGTATTATTAAAACAAATATACTATTTAGGCTCAATGGTGCCTAAAGACATAATTTCACTAAGAATAGAATACGCAGGACTTTAATTGGTTTATTATAATATAAAGTTAATTATTTTTTAAGTCCCACGAATTATTGATTTGCTTTTAAAATTGTAATATTCATTTAATTTGTCATTAATTGATTTAATTTGAACTTGGCAAAGTCTACCCTCTTTAAACCCCTCTCCAGCTTCCTGCCAACGCCACTGGAACAGGCCAGAAGTCAAAAGGAAAGCAAGATTTAGTTCCGAGCAACAACAAAGCGGGTGAGGCACTCGAGCTGAAGAGAGCGAGTGAGAGATTGATTTTGCTCTCTTCCTTGATATTATTCCATGCTGGTCGCTGAATCAAACGGGATTTTTGCCTGCTGGCCGATTTGTTGGCTTTTCCTTTTCCCTTTCCCATTCCCTTACTCCCCCCCACTGCCTGGCTACACCCCGCTCGCAGTGCAATAATTTCTCGTTAGCCGCTCACTAAATGCAAGCAAATTTTGTCATTTGGCTGGGACGTGAGTTGGTTTAGCAAGGAGTTCGGGCCAGGATGGGGCTTCGTCCTCTCACATTAGTGCGGCACACTAAACTTTTCCAACCTGCAAACTCCCAGCAATTTCATTATGCTTACACCACCACTCCAACGCACACAATTATATAAGTGTGCACACCACCCAAGACGGTTTCAAGGACACTTGGGAAAAACACGTAAGGAACTTATTTGAAATTGATTGTAAATATTGAGTTTTTGAGTTATTTAAATAGATTTAATATACGCCACAATTATTGTTTGTTATAATTAAATCACGAAAGAAAGCTATAGTTTATATACACTTGCCGTTTGCAATTGGATCAAGGGAACATCTTTGTTTTTTATAATTTGTTGGGCAAATCAAAGTTTAAGAACATAATAACTTGGTGAAATAGGCATTCATTTCAATTCGGAAAGCTTTCCTGTGCTAGTTTTTATTGGGTTAATAAATCTGCAACCTAATTCTAAATAAATAAATTAAAATTTGTGCCAATTTTTGAGAATTTTAATGATGTAACCCCTTAGCAAATTTTGAAAAAATTTAGTAAAATTTTTTTTCGTCCAAACTTGTTTAGATTTACTCGGCTGTTGATGCTGATCAATAATATATATGATATATGGGGTCGAAAATGGCTCATTCACTTGCAAAGGGCAAACTTCTGATTAAAATTACAATATTCTGGATATTAATTAAAATGAAGAAGCTTTCCACATTTTGCAAAATTTAAACTGCTAGAAATCTACACTCTTTTTTTCCCTGTGTAAGTTGCAGTAAGTGACAGAAGTTTCATTTCTATTTCAGTTTGAGTTTGAGTTTGAGGTCGCCGCTGGTGTAAGGTCCCAGGCACGTAGCTATCTCTTCTCCATACTCCTCCAAGGAAACTCTCGCTCGGTCTAGCCCAGGCTGTCGTCGCTAAGTCCTTTATAATAAATAGTTGAGTCACTTAAGGGGATTAATGCTGAAATTAGTTTATGCCGATGAGATTAGGCATGACATGCCGAATGCCAAATTGCAGACGAGCACAGAATCTACTCGCAGATGTCCTTTCGGAAGCACTCACTGAATAATGGATTCGGCGGGTTAATCCACCGCAAACAAGCAACGTAATTTGGATAGCTCTATTTCCCCACCTATTTAACCAGTTGCAATTGATTTCGGTTATCTTTATGGGTTTAATCGGGTTTTTGAGAGTGCAAACACATAATGTGCATACACTATCAGATGTATTCCATCCATAAATAGCTTATTCTGATTTCATTAGTTGTGTACATTTTATAAAAAGGTGAAACTCTCGCCATATGCAAAACTAATTTGTTTCTAATGGAAAATAAGAGATAGGTTATTATTTTTCTTGGGTAATCGTATACATAAGCATGTGACTGCCAACGCTAATTGATAAGTAAGCACATTCTCTTAACATCTGGTTTCTCTCTGAACTTCTCTCTTTCTACGCAATTCGCCGGTTCTGGTTCTCTCCGTTACTTACCTCTCACGGGTAGAATAGAGAATATATATATAAGCTAAGAGAGCTTATATTGTTTATTTCAGTGGCGCTTCAGCGGTCGACTGGCAAAGACGCTCTCTGGAAATTTTTTGAAGAATCCCCACGCTGCGCAATTCGATTAAAACCTCTCCGCCCCGACTCTCTCTCTTCCCCAAACCCCATCGAATCCCCGGATTTCCGAAATGGTGTTTGTGGAGTTGTTGCTATTTGTGGCCGTCGTCGGTTTGTTGCTATACAAATGGTCTGTCCATAGTTACGGCTACTTTAGGAAACGGGGCGTGGTCTATGAGGCTCCCATCCCACTCTTTGGTAATATACCTTGGTCGGTGATGATGGGCAAGGCTTCGTATATCAAACACAGGTGAGTTGTGCATAGAGAACATATACTATATTGATGATGCAAGAGGTGCGCTCTCTTTTGTTCGGTGTTGACCCTTCTCCTAAATCTCCCTCAGCATTGACGTACACATGCGCCTTAAGAGCAACAAGGTTTATGGTGTTTTCAACCTTCGCGATCCCTTGTTCTACCTCTCCGATCCGGAACTCATCCGACAGGTGGGCATCAAGAGCTTCGACACCTTCTCCAACCATCGCAAGGGCATCACCGATGGACCCGACGACCTCAGCTTGGTGGGCAAGAGCCTGCTCAGTCTGCGGGATCGTCGCTGGAAGCAGATGCGCAACACCCTCACGCCCACGTTCACCAGCCTGAAGATCCGCCAGATGTTCGAGCTGATCCATGCCTGCAATGAGGAGGCGGTGGGCTATGTGCGACGTCAGTTGGATGCGGGCAGCTCGGAACTGGAGCTAAAAGACTTCTTTACGCGCTATACGAACGATGTGATTGCAACGGCTGCCTTTGGCATTCAGGTGAACTCTTTCAAGGATCCCAACAACGAGTTCTACTCTATTGGGCAGCGAATCTCAGAGTTTAGTTTCTGGGGTGGATTTAAAGTGTTTCTCTACATAATAATACCCAAGGTGATGAAGGTAAGAAGGGTTATAAACTGATTTTTCAAAGGGTTTCCTTTAAGTCCCCATTTCTTAATCTACAGGCTCTTCGCGTTCCTGTGATGGACATGAACAACGTGGACTACTTCAAGAAGCTGGTCTACGGCACCATGAAGCATCGAAAGGAGCAAAGTATTGTCCGACCCGACATGATCCACCTGCTGATGGAGGCCCAGCGGCAGTTCCAAAAGGATCAGGAAGCTGCCAAGGGAGAGGCCAGTGGTGCAAAGGAGCAGCATGCCGAGTTCAACGATGAAGATCTACTGGCCCAGTGCCTGCTCTTCTTCGCGGCAGGTTTCGAAACAGTTGCCACCTGCCTGAGCTTCACCTGCCACGAGCTGCTCGCCAATCCCGAGGCCCAGCAGAAGCTGTACGAGGAGATTTTGGCCGTGGAGGAGGAATTGAACGGCAAGCCACTCGACTATGACACCTTAATGGCCATGAAATATCTGGATTGTGTGGTCTCCGAATCGCTGAGGATGTGGCCGCCAGCCTTTATCCTGGATCGAATGTGCTCCGCCGACTTTGAGCTTAAGAATGACGAGGACGAGGTGGTGTTGAAACTTCGCAAGGATGAACTGGTGCATATTCCCGTGGGGGCCATACACCGCGATCCTGAAAACTTCCCAGAGCCGGAGGTATTCCGCCCGGAACGTTTTGACGAGGAGCACAAGCATGAGATCAAGCAATTCACCTATCTGCCCTTCGGCGTGGGTCCGCGCAGCTGCATTGGCAACCGAATGGCCCTCATGGAGGTCAAGTCCCTGCTCTACCAATTGATCCGGCAGTACAGGCTAAAGCCCACGGATCGCACCACAACAGATATGATGAGCAACCTCTCAGGCTTTCAGATGGTGCCGCGGGAGCGGTTCTGGTGCAAGTTTGAGGTGCGTGAAGAAGCCAAGTGAAGATCTTAACCATTGTTGACTCTATTTATATAAATGTAACCTATAAACCTCAATAAATCAAATAAATATGTATTATTCAACTTGATCGTTACAAAACACAGCTTCAGCTTATATATTTAATAATGAAAATTACTAAAGAAACGAGAGAAAAAACGGAGCGGAGAAACGTGGCCATTTATTTATTTGTTGTTGCTGACAAAAGTTGACAAATTTGTTGCGGCAATGTTTCACTTTTATGCTGCGCTCCTTCGTTTCCTTTTAGCCCGGGGTTTTCCCAGGGTTTTCCGGGGGTTTTACAGTCGAATGTCACGGGCAGGGATTCCGAGTTTGGAGCAGGCGACATGCCACGTCATAAGGCTGTCAGGACATGATGGCCGCCGCATCCTAGGTGCTTGTATGTGGTACTACGTTGTGCTGCGGTTACACAGCATAAAACAACAAGGACAAACATTGATGCCAGGGCCAAGTCCCAGCCCCTTGTTTATGATGGGCCAACATAAGCCAAAACATACGCCCACTCACACACGCTGGGGAATCCACCCACACAGGACATTAAGGATTATTTATTGGGAGTTATTTTTCAGGCGGCATTAAAATTTTTTTCGGTACAATATGAATTATATTACACTCGTGTCATAAACGCTGTGCCGCAGCGAGGAGGGAAAGCGTGTACGGGAGTGGGACAGGTGGAAAACTGTCGCCCTTCTCCGCACCCTCCCCCTCGATTGACAGGCCAAGGTGTGCGACAGAGCAAAGGCAGATAATTAACATCAATCTGTGTTTCAATGGCTGCAACGAATCGAATCGAAATTGATGGACAGAGAGCAGGACAAACTGGGCTGAAAAAAAGCTGTAAAATGGATGAAAATATGGCCAGGGAAATGGAATGGTAGAATCTGTGGAGTATCTTCTGTTTTGATTGTTCGATTCTGCTTTATGTTTTCTTGCTACGGGGTGCTGGTTTCTCTAAAAAAAGTTGTCAGACAGCTTGGAGCAAAGGTAAACATATACGTAAAGGTATTTCAAAATAAAGGATTCCTGTTTGTGGAGAAACAAATTTAACAAGGAATAGCTTGAAGCAAGAAATGGAGACCTCCAGAGATTATTAAAAGGCAATAAATGTACCTAGGAATATATATCTCAGTCCCATCAATGCCAACATTTATTGAAGCTTCCCAAAAGGTTTCTTAAAGTATAAATCATGTACAAAAAGTATTTAAACAGAAATGAATCCAAAGAGTTCCCTTTTTAATATCTAGCCACAAAGATTGTACAAATTTTATGATACTTTTAGGCGCCCAGCTTAACTCTATCTCTTGTTGGGCACCACAATTTGCATAGTTTTAATTTCTAACCCGCCTGTTAACCTACCAAACTTGCCAAATCACATGCCACATAAACCAGAATTGTTTGAGGAACTTGGGCCCTAACTTTCTGCATCATTTGATGGGTGGTCAAGTACGGAGCACACGCCTATGGCCATTAAGCTGGCACCCGGAGTAATAAAAAATAGCAAAGGCAATTACCAGATATGGCTGCCACCACGGCCAGCACATTATTCACACAATGTAACGCACGTAATTAGCTGCATATAACTTGGGGGCCTCGAGCTGCTCCGTAAAACTTTCAGCGCGGCTTCAAATTAGTTGAATGTTGAATGTTGAATGCTTTTTTATTGGCAGCTATGGAACTGCAGCAGCGTTAAGCTGGCCCATGCAAAGGAGGCTGGTCCTGGTCCGGGATTGAGTCACATGTGGAGGAGCTAAACAGCAGCCCGAAGGCGGCAGGGCCACATGGTTGGATGTGTGTGTGTGCAAGTCTGCCACAATATTTGCTTAAAAATGAGGCAATGGTAAAGGCAAAGGCAAAGGCACTGCCAAAGTGGAATTAAAGCGAAAAGTTTGCGAGATGCTGGCGGGGATAACTAAGCAAACGCTTTGCGGTTCTCTCTCTCTGTTTTATGGCCGAAGTTTTCGAGTTTGCCGCCGGCTTCTTCAAGTTTTTGGTGTTTTTGCAGCTTGGCTGGCTGGGCTTTCCTGTCTTCTGTCTTGTCAACGCTGCGTATGCGTAATGCCCCAAATGCCAACACTGCGTATTCGTAATCTAGGAAACGTCATAAAGCGGAGCGAGACCAGCAAGCACACCATTTCTATTCTCATTTCTATTCCTATTTCTGTGTCTCCTCAACTCTTGTTTTGTTTTGTTCACAGCATCAGCCTTATCAATCAATTCACGCACACAAATAGACCCTCGTGTGTGGGTGGTGTGGATATCCTTATACACGTATAGAGATACTAGGATACTAGGGGCTCAGGGCAGAGGTCATAAAGAAACTTTGGCGCCGCGACCGCCAGACGCCACCAGAAGCATTAAATTTTCTCTCCGCAGACGCAAAGAGCAAAGAAAAAAAAAATAAAAACAGAGAAAATAACAACGAAAAAGCGAATAAAATAAAAATGTAGGATGTGCGGGATGTTTTGGGGGATTCTTTCGGGGGTCTTGGGTCTTAAGGAGGAAAAGTAGGCGAATAGGAGAATAACAGCGATGACGACGATACAATGATAATGCCAAGAACAATAAGACGAAAGGAGCAGGCAGCCGGCAGCAGGCAGCAGGCAGCCGCCGAGAGAATGCTGAGCATTAACAATTTGGCACAATGGCAAACTGTCGCACACGAGTTTTCCTTCTTTCTCTCCCCTTTCTGAGCTTTTCCCGCCTCCCCAACCATCGCTTTTCCTTTGGCTGCGAGATGCGTTTTGCGATAAGCACGAAGCGATAACATTTGGAGCCTGAGTGGAGTGTGTGTGTGTGTGTGTTTGGGGTGTGACAAGTGTTTTCCCTGGTGTATGTGCTGTGTTTCTAGTGAAAATGTGGAAATTCCAAGCCTTGGCGTTCAATCATCAGTCGTACATGAGGCTCTGTGACAAATGGATAATTGTGAACTTGGCTTAGGGTACGATTGTATTTTCAAATAATGATTTATTTTAATTCTTCAGAGATTAGGAAACTTTAAAATATATCTACGGTCTTTAGTAAATTTTAGATAACATAAAACCTTTTATATTTCATAATCTTACATACTAATTTGCCTTTTTATTAATGAATTATAAACGATTTAATAAAGTTCAAAGGAATCATATTTAAAACTAGAAAGTAAGCCAACTTTGGGAAGTCCAACGGGTATTTATATGTAAGAAACATAATTTAGATGATTTTTATACAAATATTAACACAGTTAACAATTAAAAACACAGCCAAGCTCAGGTATTAATTTGATGTATGTTATTTTAAACTGTAAAATTTTTATTGTACTTCTTTTATAAAATAATCAATTTTTAGAAAGGAAGCCAACTTTGGAAAGCACAACGGCTTTTAATATATAAGAAACATAATTAAGATGATGTTTAAACAAATATTAACACAGTTAACAATTAAAAACATAGCCAGCCTCAGGAAATAATTTGATGTGTGATCAGTTTAGTATGTTATTTTAAATTGTACAATTATTGTTGTAGTTCTTTTATAAAGTAAACTATTTTTATTATTGCCACCTTTAAATCTCAAACAAATATGTGCATTTCAATTAGTTTTTAAAAGGACTTCATGTCAGATTTAGATAAATCAATTTAATTTGTGTGTGTGTTTTGCTGGTAGATGAGGTAGTTCAAGTTGCAAGATGCTTTTCGGGGGACATTCAAGCCGAGCAGTTGGGCGCAGACAATAGACAAGGACAATAACGATGCTAAAAATGCTCATATTCTGAAACTATGTAATTGAATCGGCCAACATTGTTTGCCTTGGTCCTTGTAGTCAAATATCTTTGTCCCATCTGACTCTGTTCTCCTTTGCTTATCGTTGTAGCCTGTATATAAATAAGAACAACCAGTTTTCCCAGTCCCCCTCGCCGCCTTCTTTCTTGGGAAAGCGTTGTTAACGTCTCTTGAATTCGGTGTAAGCAAGTTTTCCCCATAAGGAAAACAAGAAGGAAAAGCATAATTTGGAGAGTGCTTCAAGGGAAAGTTTCTTGTGTCGTTGGCAAGTTTTTGAAGACCTCCTCTCCAGAAGCCACACACACACACACACAGAGGGGGGGTGTGGGGGAAAATAAACATAATTTTATTTTCGGTTTTTATTTAATGCTCCTCCGCATTACAGCAATTTCTGCAACATTTTCCTCCATGAGCTGGGGAAATTATGCGATGGCAAATCGAGTTTCAGTCCATGATCGTCCTTGGTGGCACTTTTTGGCTCTTTTGGTTGCTCGTGCAGCATTTCTGCAGCCGGATATCATTGTCTAATGCACACTGGGCCTGGCCAAGCGTGAATTTGCATTGCTGGCGTTGTCATAAATCGCTTTGGTCTGCTTTGCAGCTGCTGGCACACACACACATTTGTGTGACATTTTTCGGTTTCTGCAAAGGGGATGTGGCGGCGGCATACGGCACGGCATGTGGCATGTGGCAGTTGGCAGGAAGCCGTAGGTAAAAACTTTTAATATTTCTCCGCCGCCAGCTGTTGCCATTCCGCCTGCCTGCCGCCTGCCTGCCTGCCAGTTGCATCCGGATGCCGGGATTCCTGGGCTCCGCATCCGCCCGCAGATGCAACACACAAACAAATGCGGGAAACCCCCGAGTAGGCCACCAGAAAGGAATCAAAAAGGAATCGCCTGCGCTTATTTATGCCCACGCTGTGAAATTTAATTAGACTCCGCACGACAATTGTAAATATCTAGTGCAGGGGGCAACGGCTTGGAATGCGGGAGCCGAGAGCTCGGAACGGAATGCCAAGTCCCTTTCCGGGGTGAGGAACTGAACTGCTGACTTCGGTGCTACATCCGTTGAGCCGTTGAGTTGAAACAATGCCAACTGGCCGAAAAAGGACGCGACGTCCTTGACTTCCTTCTTGCCTTTTGCCACTTTTTGCAGGCAGAAAAATATATATGGCTCTTCTATCACAATAAACTCCTATCTATGGCCTAAGAACATGATACTTTCTGACTTTACACTGAGATAATAATATGTATTTGGATATTTAATGTGGTTTTAAGAAGTTTAAATGTTTAAAATGGTTTTTGCGTCTTCTATTTTCTATTTTTAAGAATTAATCCCAGGATATTATTAAGCTATCATTTAAAAAAACAATAAAGATGTTTTAACTATCGAAATACATTAAATATCGACAGTCAAAAGGGTTAGCATTTTCTAATTATCTATTTCAATTAATAAGTTCATTATCCTGGATTGTTATAAATTATTCCTACTAAGTGCTCTTTAAAAATAATAATCTTTAAACCCTTTCTTTCTTTTTAAAGTAATGCGATTATCTGGGTTATAAAGGAGTTCTTATATTTATTTTCCGTGCAGCTCCTCTGTTCCCTTTCCGCTGGCTTTAATGAGCATCACCAGCCGGTGAAGGAATGCCGTAAGCGGATGCAGGAGTGGAGGCTGCCGCGCCTTAAGGGATGTGACAGGTGATGGTGGGAGGTGTCCGGGGAGGTGGCAGGGGCTTAACTTACTTTTTAGCAAATCCGCCAGTGTCGTGAAGTCGTTTATTTCAACTGCGTTTCAAACGTAAATGAAGTTGGCTTTTCGGACCGCCCGCTGGCGGTGTCTGTTACTCGCTCTTCAACTTTGGCTTAATTCTCAGGTCCTGATTCGTCGCCCTTCTCACCTGCTGCTGTTGTTGTTGTTGCTGTTGCTGCAGCCGAAGGATACGCATTAAAATTAAAAAAGGGAAACGAAAGACAGAGGAATCTGGCCAAGGCAAGGCGGAGTTTATTCCGTGGAATTCTTTTGTTGTTTTTCGTAATTTTTTTGGGGTAAGAATTCACAGTGGAAGGGGTAATGGTCTAAAGATAGGACATTCGAGATAACATAATGCGGATTTCCGAGTAAATTCGTGGGACATTTCTGTCGGTTTGCCCCCAAGGGACAGTCAAATCTCAATTTCGGTAGCTAATTCGCCTCAAGTTTGCCCAGAGTTCCACCTTTTACCTGCTACCTAGTGCCTGGCTGCCTTGTGCGCTTTTTGCAGGTGTGATAATAAGTACCTAAGAGCCATTTTACATTCAGCTGACAACAGCTGAGTGTGAGTGCTTTTAGCGCTTTAATTTCTTGGCACAAAAAGTGCAGGCGGGAGTGAAATGCAAATGGAGATAATGTGGCTAACTGACATGGCCGTATCAAATCTAATATCCGCTGGGCCGTTGCCCGCTGCCGCTATGATAGCGCACACTGGCAGATAACAGTAAATAAGGAGTCGTCCTTGGCAGCACGGGGAGCACTTAATAGTTGCCTGGCGTATCCATTAAGTAAACATGACTCGCTAAGCCCGACGGCCGGATGGGCGATGTGCGGATGGGTGGTAAATGGCTCTGCTTCTGGAGCGGAGCAGAGCGGAGCCTCGGCCACCGCACTGTCAATGTACATTAGGATTGTTTTCCTTCTCAGCTTGAGATACTCCTTCCCACAAACAAAATAAAGGAGAAAAGAAACGGAAAATATAAGAAATGAGGGAGTTTATCTGAGCCAAAAAAGGAAAAGAAAGGGGAAAACAAGAGCAGCGACTCTCTGTGTTGTTGCGTATAAACGCTGAATATTTAATAAATGCAAACGGGGATGCGATACATGCAAACACTGAGATAAATATACTTGACTCTGAGCGGGATTTTTATATTAAAGATGTCTTTGAATAATAATACAAACAAATGTAGACAAGAAATGGAGGATATTATATTAATTTAAGCTCTAAATAATATAGAGTAATGAGTAATGAGTATATGAAAAATATGGACTTATATAAAAAAGTTTAATAAAAATAAAGACTTTTTTAAAAGAGTTTATTATTTACAAAAATATATATTGTTCTGACTAACAATTTTAAATTAATTTGTAAACAAATAAGCTTAGGTTACAATTAATTTAATAATTGTCTTAGAGTGGTGTCTTAACCAGTCTTATTTTTATGAATAAAAACCAAGTAATTATAATATATTTTATATATTCTATTAAATCCTTTCTCTGACATTAGTGCCAATATTCATTTGTTGATTAATTGTTGCTAAAGAAAGCTGTTAAAAATAATAAATTAAACGAAGAAAAATAAACAAAACTCTCTCAAAGAATGGTTATTCTTTGAGAGAATAACAAACCATTTTAAAATTCTCTGATGGACACTTCTTCTCAAAATAATCACTAGAGATTATTGTTGCCTTATTTATTTTATTCACCGTGCACACCAGGGAGTGTGTGTGTTGTGTTTTACACACACTCCATCACCCCACCCCGATCTCCCTTAAAAAAGAAACAAAGAAAAAGGGAAAATGCTTGGCTGGAAATCAACTTAAGCATCGCCACACCAGAGAATTGCTTTTGCTCATTCGCTGATGATAACGCGAACTGAGAGACTTGCAGCTTTTGGGGGCCCAAAATGCTTTTGATATTTTATTCATGCCGCCGCTCCCAGGGCTGTCAATTGGTATTAGGACATAATAATTTATTGATGAACGAGAGCGGCAACGGCAGCAGCAACAATAACAGACAACCAGAGCCGGCGGGCCTTTGTAAGCGGTTTATAATTCGCACTCGTGCAGCGAAAGCCAGAACGTCAAGCGCACAATTAACGGGCGGACGACTCTCGAGTTAGCCACAAGCAGTTGAAGCAACTTACACACACAAAACACACACTTTGTCTCCTGCACGCACGAACTTTCGAGCCGCTCACACGACGTATACGCAATATTCGCATCAATCATCCGCTAGCGCGTCCACTCGCCTCGACGCACCAATTTCAACTGGCACAACCAACGATTCTGGATGCTGCCTGAGCCTCGTTTTCGGATTGGGGGACTCGGTTTCGGAATGGGTTTCGGAGTGGCATGCAACTCGTGGCACTGGGCCACTGGCACACGCGACCAGAACGCAGGCGCCGAGAGAGAATCGCATCCTTGTGGCACGGCGTGGAAAAAGGCCCAGAATTAATATGCATAAGCGGTGCCGATGACGGACCAGCCGTTCATTGATAGATTGTCGTAATGAAATGCAAATTACTTGTCAATAATTGCCGGACAACTAGATCTTACGTCGGAGATAGAGGCCAGGCCCAGGCGATTAATTGGTGTTAAAGGGTTGCTACTTAAATACATCACATCAAATTCTTAGCTTCAGCTCTTGGAAGTTAAACAAATCATATTCTTGCTATGATCTCGATTTCTGTATATTCTTACCACTGTTTGGGCACGAAGATTGCCTGAAATATTCAGTTATTTTTTAATTAATTCATAAGGAGCAAAAGTATATACCTGTACCCTCGACAGTTGGTCTGCAATTATTGCCAGTCAGATATCGGAATTAATAATTTGAACCTTGCTGGTTGGTGTCTCTGTCCAAGCGGCGCGGAAACGCAATAAAGAAAAATATTTATTTATGCGAATTCCATTCGGAGGGCTCGTAAATCTCTCGACACCATTGCGAGGGAAGCTGTATAACCGAGTATTTATGACTCCGACTATTACATACTTTATTATTGTTAATATTGACTGAACTCGGTTTGTGAGGCATATAAATTCAGCTTGCTTTCTATATAAAGTGTTTAGCCAAATGGTTTATTAAGAGACTTTAATTAGGAAGGAATATATTTATTAATTCTTAAAAATTTATTTTCTTAAAGATACTTTTTTTGTAGTCAAATGAACCATAGTTTTCTTGAAAGTATATTTATCATAATATGTTACCTAGAAATCAGGTTATTTTCCTGGCTTAAAAATTTTTTCTGGGTCTTTTCATTTTGCCATGAAAATTGTAATTTTTCGGGCTCGTCATGACCGCTTAACATGTGGGGATTGTTGCACTTGTAGCCTGTCATATTGTCAACATGTTTCTGTTCCGTGTGTGGTACATCTGTGTCGTGGTTTTTGCTCTGCTTGGATTCCCCGCCAGCGCCTGGGATTACTGCCAGGAGAACTGGTGTCCTCGTCCCAGCGACCATGTGGCCTGCAACAATAATGGGGTAAGAAGAGAGCTCTAAAAATATTTTCTTTGGCTTGATTTGCACTGAAAAAACCTTGTTAGAAACTAGTTATATTATACTTATTGGAGAAGGGGGTATTTAATATACATTTTCACTAAAAAATCTTCTAACTTTGTGTCCTTGCAGACCCTGGGTACAAAATGCTTTCGGGAGGCCAGTTTGATTCCTCTTAACAATCGTTTGCGTCATTTCATACTTCACAAAATCAACTTTTATCGCAATGAAGTGGCTTCTGGTAGATTCACTGACTTTAAGCCTGCCCTTCGCATGGCCAGCGTCCGTTGGGATCCAGAGTTGGCCCATCTGGCCGAGTTGGCCGTCAAGCAGTGCTCCTTGTCCACCGATTCCTGCCGCAACACCAGGCGTTTCAAGCATGTGGGCCAGCTTACAGGCCATGTGATCTTCAGTGCCCGCCAGCATAGCAACCTTCAGCTTCTGGGGCACAAGATCGACAACTGGTTTAAGGAGTTCACAAAGAGCAGCATAAAGTTAGGTGATGCCAAGCCAAACAGGTGAGTGTTTGGTAGAAGAAGATAAATATATATATTTACATATTTAAATCAGCTTCCGGCAGCTGATGCAGGAACGAGCCACGCACATGGGCTGTGGGGTGCTCCGCCAGCGACGCCACAAGAAGTGGCACCAGCAGTTCATCGTCTGCAACTTTGCCCGCGAGGATGTGGCCCAGGAGCCAGTCTATGAGGAGGGTCTTCAACCAGCCGCCGGCTGCCAAGCTGGACCCAATCCAAGCTATCCGAATCTGTGCGCCCTCGAAGAGCACTACGACGTCAATGCCCTCGATCGTTATCACACCACAAAGTCATCGTTGAAGATCAATATACTTTACAGCGAACCCAAGCCAGCTGCAGTTCCTGAGAAAGCTTCAGGATAATATCTTTCAGGCTTAACCCTGATTTTTCATATACATTTTCAACAGATTTCTTACTTATAAATATATATCTTTCTTATATTCTTCAGTTAACTCTTAAATATGGTTTCTTTTATTGTTCACATACACATACAACAACTTAGGAGGTAGTTTTACTAGATTCCCCGCCTGGTGTGCCACCTAATGCGGATTCTCCTGGCGATTGGGCTCGATGGTGACGCGGGCATAGGGACTGCCGGCGCCCACCTTCCGGCGCATGGTGACGCCTCGGTGCGGACGCAATCCCATCACGATCAGGTAAATGCCGGCGGCACTGAGGGCAATCAGCGTAAGCACCACCAGGCCGTAGGCCCAGCGCGGCCAGGAGTCACAGCTAAAGGCATCGGCGCGGGCGGAGGTCACCAGCATGCCGCGAATGCGGGCTGGCTTGTAGCAACGCCCGTTGGTCTGCACCGGGAGCTGCTTCACCCAGAGCAGCTCGCAGTCACACTGCAGCGGCAGACCGTTGAGATCCAGTTCGGTAAGTTGGCCAAAAAGCGGCGCCATCGAGGAATTAAAGGTGCGCAGCAAAGTGCCACGAAAGCTGAGCGAGCGCAGTGCCCATTTTTTCCCAGCAGCTGTCCTAGGGATGTGGCCAAAGGCCTCCGCATCGAGATGGGTCAGTCGGCGGCTGTTCTGGAAGCTCAGCGTTTCGAGCAGCTCTAGGGGGGCTAGGGCATTGGCCTCGATGCTCTGCAACAGCGACATATCCTCCACATAGAGCTGACGAACCTGGGTGAGGTTGGAAGTATCCTCGTGCAGCAGATGCTCCAGCAGGTTGTCGCTGATGTCCAGTCGAAGGAGCGTCTGCGGCAGCTGCTTGGGCATATGCTGCAGCAGGTTACGACGCAGGGAGAGCTCTTTTAGGGGCACATCCTCGGGCAGGTGGACTTCGGTCAGGCTGCAGGCATCCAGTCGCAAAGCATTCAGTTTCGAGTTAATGCCCAGACCCGAGTAAAGATCCAGGCTCGTCTCATTGAAGCGGCGGTTCCAGGACAGGTCCAGGGTGCCCAGCACCAGCATAGGAGCGAACAGCTTGCCCGGCAGCAAGTGCAGGTTGTTGTGGGCCAGGTCGAGCACCTGCAGATGCGGCAGACCCTCAAAGGTGGTCGCCTCCAGCTGGCCAATGCTGTTCCAGCCGAGGTAAAGCTCCCTCAGGCTGGTGAGCTGCTTGAAGTTGCCGGCCACCAGGCGGGAGATGTTGTTGTGCATCAGGTTCAGCTGGTGAAGGCTGTCGCTGGTGAAGATCGGCGCCGCATCGAGGGCGTTCCAAGACAAATCCAGCGTGTCAATGTAGAGGGGCAGCAGTTGGGTGAGCTCGGCCATCTTATAATCCTTGTAGCTGCAATCGATGCGCAGGGCACGCATGCCCCAGGGCGAGGCACTAACGTTGCTGCACTCGCAGGAGCGGCGTGAGTTTCGAGCGGATTCCGGATAGCAAAAGCGGTCTGTCTCCTCCGCAGCATCGATATTCTCCGTCCGGCTGAAACCAGTCAGCTGCAGCAGCAGCAGCAGCAGAGCAAAGGTCACTCCCCGCCTCGTCATTCCTAAACTCGCCATGGTGAAGGTTCTCGTTGCACTGAATAGCTCAAGGAGGATGAGAGTGGTTCGTGGTTCGTGGCTTCCATATCTTATCGCCTGGCGGAAAAGCTCGCGAGCACTGTGACTCGATTTTTCCAATAAATTTTATCAGCAAAATACTTTGGTCTTGCCCTGATAGGGTTAGTCATTTGGTTACGGCCGCGGTAAACAGAGACTGCGATGAGCAAAAAGCCCGACGCATTTTTGAATTCCATATCTTATCGGGTGGCGAAGCTTTGCCCCCTTATCTCGCTCTCCCTATAAATAAGAGTATCTCCTTCTCCCAGGCTAAAGCTTTTCTGTTATCTGCCGATATCTATTTCATTAATCATTTCCCACACTTCCCCAAGGCGGCGGGTTAAGTCGGTGACATGGATTCACAATATTGATGGATCTATGTATAAAGCCTCCAATTTCACACTCTGAAAAATGGCGGCCGCATTCTCCAAATCACATTCGTTTCAAAAGTCACGACTAATCCCGCCTGGATGGGGATGTGGATGGGATTTATCTAGCTCATTGCATCGCAAAGTCAAGCCTTGGGTTCAAATTGTAATTACGCTTAATGCGTTTGACTGGGGATTTTCTTTTGAATCCAGGATATGTTTGGAGGCACCACTCTCCAGATCTTCGTAATGCCGCTTAATTGCTGCTGCCTTTAAAGGTGTTTTGGTTTTTGAGGGAGAGAGGAGTCTTTGGAGTCTTTTTAAAGGCATTTGCCTCGTTTTATTCAATTATTATGCTTTCTTTAAGGTACTTTCTACTGCTCTTATTACATAAGCTCTATAGCTTACTTTCCTAAGAAACCAAGCTAATCAAAAAATACAAAGTCATAGACTTATAGACATTTTTGTATATCTATGAAACTGGTAAAATGGTATCCCCTAGTCGAATATTTTATTTTTCTGTCGCGCTACAGCGAACTTTATGGTGGTCTCTTTACGTTTGCAATTGCTTTTACTACTCGCACAATTCGCAGTGCCTTCGGGGCGATAGAACTCTTCTTTGTGTCAATGGAAAATTGATGAGGCTTACATAAGTGCACAGCGCCTACCTCCGCCCCGCCCAGTCCGGCCCACAGACGACAGACATATAGTACATATATGCCCGTTCTGGCATAGGCATTTGCATAAATTAAGGACTTTCAAAAACTCAGAGGCCTCACACCAGTTTTCCTTCTTGACTTTTCCACAATCGAGTGGGAAAAGCCAACACATGTAAAGCATTTAATGAGCTGTGTGTGTGTGTGCTTAAATTTATTGAAAATGCCAGGCACATGCTGATGTTTGCTCGGTTTCCGCCCCTCAAGTCATTATTACAAGCAAAAATGTATTTTTAACTAAAAACTCATTAATTACACTGAAAATTGGGCATAGGTGCGATGTGTGTGTGTGTGTGCGGAATAATTACGGCATTACAAGCAATTTAATTAAAGCCCAATTTTCGCACATCTGCAATAATGGAATTGTTAATCAAAAGCAACGGCCAGAGCCATCAATTGAGCCAGGCAGCTGTCGAGTGGGGATATTCCAAACGGGTATTTGTGTATGAATCATGTTACACAGGCCACCTCCTGTTTTGGCCAGGAATTGAAAAATAAAATCCCCTCTAAACGTGCCAAACATGGCGAGAGAGCCAGGCCCTGCAGCAGTCGCCCAGGCAGAATATTTATGAAAGTTTTAATATTAAATGGTTTTCTGATGCCATTCGCGGAACCCACACAGAGACAGAGAGACAGAGAGAGACGGGCTTAAACGAGGCGAAAGAGACAGATGACAAGTGCTGGCAATCAATGGCAGAAATGCAATTTCCCGCACAGGATATGCAATCATTAAAAGCGCTTGATTATCCGCAGGCCAGTGAGCGAGGCATTGTCCTGCGCCCCCTCGCAGGATATAATGATGCCCCAACTGTCACAGTATGTTCTATGTAGGTCCCAGTGCGACAGTTTATGGCGTCCTAATTGAATCGCTTGTCATGCATTTGTCTAATAATGGCGCATTAATTTGCCGTAATGTGGGGCCAGCATCCGTTTCCCGGAAATCATCAGTGCAGCGTGTCCAGCACGTGACTGGTGTGAAGGCCAGAGTAAGTCCTGTCCTGTTATGTCCTCCTGCCGTATGCTAAATAACTCTGTCATGCCCTTTTAACTCGGTCGGCAGCAGCACACACTCTCTGCCAGCACTTTCACATTTCTAATTGCCTTTGAAAGCGCTTCTGTCACGCAATTTAAAACTCGTAATTCCGCCAGACTGGGGCCTAAATTCATTAGGCGGGCTTTAAGAGCTCGCATTAACCCAAAAGCACACACAGGACACAGACACACACATTGCTGCTCACTTGCGGTTGCCATTGGGATATCATTCTCTTTCGCTGCGCTCAATTTAATCGACAAATTTAAAGAAAATTATTGTCTCTAATGGGCAGACGTGCCCACAGAATGCGACCTTTAACCGCAGGCCATAAAGAGGGTGGCGGGGGCTATTGGCTTTCCCTTTTTGGCTTAGATCCCAGCAGCTGATAACAGTTGAATAATGAACAAATAATGGCTGGCACAACCTTCTTGTCTGCTCAAATATTAAGTATACGCCGGGGAGTCCGTCGAGCGAGCAAGCGAGCGAGCAAGTGAACGAGCCGAGAAATGTGTTGTAAGAACCCCATTGGAATAATACATGAAGAATGGTTGTAATGCTAAAATGTACAAGCCCAATAATCCGGAACATAACTCAAAACGGAGGCGTCTCCCTCAGCTGGTCACAGAAGATAATGTTAATTAGGGCAAAAATGTGCAGAATCTGGGATTTGCTTGACTGCATTAAGCATATACATTGGTTTAATTCCATTTTCTGCTGGTTAATGCCATTAATTAGCAAATGATATGGCAGATTTGCTAGTCAAAATCAACATACTTATCTTAGAAGAGAGAATTTCTGCATTGAATAATCAATTTTCAGCTTAATAAAGGTAATTCATTGAAGAGATAACTAGGATTTGTGGTTAGAAAACAAAGATTGTTTTCTTTGCTGATTAAATCAATTATTTTGAGATGTTTCTCTCTAATATTGTGAGTAATTCATGAATTTCCAGTGGTTTCCTTCATTAAGAGTTGGATTCTAAGCATGTATCAGGCATATTCCTTATAACATTCATTCTTGCCTTCCCTTAGAAAATGGAAATTTCTGTTTTGTATAATCATTTTGCACTTGTTTTCCTTTGGCTTGTGGTTCCTGCAAGCAAAGCCCTTAAAGAGTCTGTACACTTTTAAAGCCAAACTGCAATTTGGTTTCTTGGAAAAAAGGCAATTTGCAGGCAGCACAACATTTGTTGCTCCAATGCCAACATGCGAAGGCTGGAGTTTCATTTTTGAGAGTGTTGCGGCTGCTGCTGCTGGTCGGTCTTTGTTGGCTCTCGGGACGCAGGAGCAGGATCCTCTGTCAACAGTGGTGTTCCTGCTCCTGCTCCTGCTCCTCGTTGTAATTTGATTTGTTTTGGCCGATTGCCACTGCGGCTGCTACATTGTTTCACAGCCGGATGATACTTTTGGCTGCACTAATTAATTTTGACTCGCCAAACAAAAGGAGGAGCTTATGCCCTGGGGAGATGCTCCGAATTGCATTGTCTTTGGCCTGGCCATAAATGTCATCTGGGGGCTGCATTTCCCAATTCAATCCAGCTGTCAATTTGAGTTACTCCTCTGCAGATACTATATAGAAACTCGTTCGGGGAAAGCCAAAACCGAAGCCGAAGATTTATTGCCAGTTGCCAAAAGCCCACAAAATTAATGTACTTCACAGTTGAGTTTAGCAGCTGCCCGGGGTTCTGCTCGGGGTCCTGCGAGTCCTGGCAGTCCTGTGTTTGTGTGTGTTCTCAGGCTCAGGCATGTGTGTCTGTGCTGCCTCTCTGTGTGTGCTTTGGCCCTAATGAAGTTGTTAATGCGAGTGCTGTCCTGCCAATTCCTTCGTCGCGATGCTACTTGCCCCCTGCACTTGTCCTGTGTCCTGTGTCCTGAGTACACACGAAAATCTAATAAGACGCTTACGTCTCTTGCTGTTTGGGTTTTCGGTTGTGTGTTTTGTTGGCCAGGAGGCTTTCACACCCTTTCGAGGTCAAGTGGGGTCCCTGTCCCCCAGGCTCTTACATAAGCCATTAGCCAGCGCAAAATGGCAGTCCGTGACAGTCATCTGGGCCTGTCGGTTCCTCTGTTCTTTCAAATTTTATTGCTTAGCTTTTTTACGGTCAGCGTCACCAATTTATATATGAGTCGAGTCGAACTCCCGACTAGTTCTTCATCTTTTGCTTGGCCAGCATTTATTTTTATGCCCCTTGTCCTTGATTGGATCGTAAACTAAAGTTTCAGTGTGCCAAGAGTCCTTGGCAATAATCAGTAAAAGAGTTGCGCCATCAGCGTTTCAGGAAAGTCCACATAAAATAATGTATTTAGTTTTGATTTAAGAGCTTTTAACATGTTTAAGAAATGGGGTTCATAAAAAGGGGTTTTTAAATGTTTAATAACTGGTTATTCTTAAGGCAAAAACTGAAGACTGAAAAGGAGTTTATATTGGAAGAAGAAGTATAGTTTTCTTTATACTTAAATATTTCCTGAAACCTTTAAATATTTTCTTTCTTATTTTTTTCTCTCTGCAGTTTCAGTTTCTCCTCTTAACTCTCGCTTTTTTTTACGTGTTTGCCAAGAAGGACACGCGAAATGAAAGCCAGACAAACTGCAGCAAACTGCAGTTCGGGGCAAATAAATTAATCTTTCATTTGAAGCAAAGACTGGGGGACTGGGGACTGCGACTACGCATTGAGCGCTCGCTTAATTAGATGAAGTGAAAGTGGGCGATGCCGGGCGAGACAATTGCAACTGTCAACCCGAAAGAGAGAGCGAGAAAACTGGGTCAATTGCTGGCTGGGTGGCTGAATCTGAATCTAGTGGATAATGGCCGTGCCGGGGCATATTTTAAGGCAAGACAATGCGCCAGGAGAAGGAGCCAATCTGACAGCTGACTATAAGTGCAGGCTAATTTAATTACGGACTCAAAGTCTGAAGTCCTCGAGATAACAAAAGAGATGCAGTGCAGGCCCAAAGTCGGGGGCAATCAAGTACCTGAACCCGGTGTCCCAGGACACACACACGCACTCGTGAGCCGACGGATGTGTGTAATTGACAGCGCCAAAGCACACTTGACAGGCACTCGCACATACACACAGACACACACGCAGACACCTACAAGGCCCCGGGAAGTAGGCAACACTCTTGTTTGATGCCGGGGCCAAATGAATATTAAGCGGGGCTCGTATGAAATGATTTTCGTAATTTAATTGAAACGTCAACATTCAGTGCACTCTCCCCCGGCCTTAATTATATTATGAGTGGCGCCATGCCACACGCTGGCTTCGTTATCCCCAAGGCAATTTTCGATAATTGAAATTTTATGGCCCCGTCCCAGAGATTTTTGCTTTTCGCTTTGTCATGCCCAGGATACAGGCTACAGACGCCTCGCCATATGAAATTGCGCAGAAAGCAACGAAAAACTGTCAATAAAAGTGACATCAGGCCAAGGACTAAGAGCATTCGCCTGATAATTTATGTGTAGCGCCCACAGATTTCGCCCGTGTGTCTCTGTCTCGAATAATGTTTAATGCACAAGCAGCAGAGATAGAGAGTCACTTAAGATACACGCACCCAGGAGAGAGAGTATGGGCCTTGTACCTGTACATACACACACACATATCACATACATCAAGTTCAAGAGCCAAGGACACGCCACGCCTCATTGAATGACTGGCGAATTTTGGGGGACAGGGAATAAAGCCAGGTAAATTTATGCAGCACTTGTTATTGCCTCCGCCTGATATTGAAACTCCGGCGTCATAAATATTTTTATGTCCCGCTGTAGCCGCCACAGCCTCTGCTCTCCCTCCCTGCTCTTTAACTGCATTTGACAGATCTCCTCCACCTGTCGCCTCTAGATTTGTCATAAACAGACAGAAGCCTGCCTGGGGAACAAAAAAAAATAAAATAAAACACATAAATCCCCACATACGTCACCGGCAAGTTTTCAAATTGACCAAAAAGCAAAAAGTTCTCTCTCCGTTTTTTATGATGCATTTAAAACTTTTGATTATGCCGCAAAGAGCGGTAGATGTCGGCGTATGTAACTTATTTAATTTCCTCCCTGCTCCTCCTCCCCTGTTCCCAGCGAGCCGAAAAGTTCATTTAAAGTTTTGTTGCAACCATAAATTCCTAGGCCGAAACCTAAAATATAAACAGCCCAGCCAAGTGGAGAGCGAGTGTATATGTGCGAGTGTATCCGGCAGAAAAAAAAGTTAGATGCGGTCGTAAATCTGGCATTTGTCAGTTGCCGACTGGATGCTGTGCCGCCTACCAAAAGGCACTGAGAGAAAGAGGGGAAAGGAACAGGTATTTTAGGTTGCAGTGTAAGAAATATCCATCTATTTTGGACAAAAGATAACTAATTTTAAGGGATTTAATGTAGAAAAGGTATCAGAAATAGAAGAGAGCTTGATACAACTCCTTTTATGGCTAGGTTTAGTTTGTAATTAAATAGAAAAGCACCGTATAATATTTTTAAATAAATTATTTTATTAAATTTTAGAAGCTAAGCTTAATCCTCATTATTACTTAATGTTTATATGAAGATATATCTTTCCTAAAACTTATAAATCCTTTTAAGAACTTAACCTTTTGCAAACTGAACTCCTTGTACTTTAAATCCCCCTTATAATATCCACAATACAACCCTCTCTCAATTTCTTGCCCTGCTAGAAAGGAAAACCACTCTACATTCCCAATTTTCCCACAGTGCCTGGCGGAAAACGTGCAACTCAGTCGTCCTCTAATTGGCCTTTTTATGCACACAGGCACACTCGACATCATTTCCATTTCCAGGGCCATTTCCGTGCCAAAGCAGTTTATCACTCTAACTATGCACATTCAGTGGATCCTCCTGCAGCCCTCCATCTCCTGGCCCCGAACCCCTTCTACTCCTCCCCTGTGCTGCACCATTTCGATTCAATATTACTCATACGTACTGTATGCCGGCTGCCTTCTGGGCCCAGCGATTGCCGTTGGGCTAACGAAGCCCTTGAAAAGGGGGGCGAGGCGCGGCGCGACTAGAACGCAAACAAACTGCAGGCGTCGGGCGTCCAGCTTTCCCAGCTTTCCCAGCTTTTGCCAACTGCAACAAAGTGCTAATCTGGAGGGCATGGGGATCGGGCGCAGGAGCTGCTACTGCTGCTGCTCCTTCGCCGCTTAATCGCCATGTGCGACAGGCTTAACTTGTCGGCTTTGAGTGTCAGCGCTGAGCCTCGTTTAGCCTTTGAGTGCCGGTTGGTGGGGAGGTTGGGTTTCCGGGTTAGGAAATCGCACTGGCTATGGGTTATGGCGGCGATGGAGATGGAGATGTGCCCTGGTGCGTAACTCGGCTGACATGTTATTAGTTTCATCAGCGAAAGAGCCGAAGGGCAGATGGAGAAGAAGGAAGAGGCTCGCCGAAACTTGTTCCACGTTTCCATTCCATTAATTGAGTCCTCGGGCAGTCGTGACACTCGGAGGATGCGACGCGACTCCAGAGATAATCCAGTCTGGTTCCGCCTTGGGCTGCTGATTTATTTTACCGATTATTTCCCAATTTTCTTTAGTTGCTGATTAAGGAAATATTTCATTTAATTGCAGTCATTGATTTATGGAGGAATGGCTTCAATATTTTCATTGTTTTTTATACAACCTTTGACGTTATTTAATTAATATTTTATCTTGACAAGATATGATTTATTTATCGTATAATGAATTTTGCCAAGATTAACACAATAAATCTGTCTAACGCTGAAAGATTTGATTTACTGATTTCATTAATTAATTGTTTGGCTTATTTAACCCACTGTTGTTAACTAAAGTCGGACTATTATTCAATATATATATATTTTACTGGCTATAAACAAAATGTTGACTGGAATTAAGTCCCCGTTCGGAGCTTGATTTAATTCCCTTCTTCGATTTATCCATAAACCTTTTATAGAGCAACTCTCTCAATTTCAGTGCCGTATTTATTGGAAATTCCTTGGCCAGCAGCTCGCCAGCTCAGCCGTTCCAAGCACAATTGAACAATAATGCGACAGCCTCATTAAATGCTCTTACCAATGGCGGCGGCAAACAAAGACAGGACTTGGACGGGGCACAAACACAGGACATGGCCAGGACGTGGAGGGTAAGGTCGAACTTTGCTTTGCTTTGGTTGTTTAGAGCTGCTTTCGCCTTCATTGTTCGACAATAAAAAGCTGTTGTTCATTTTTATGGAGTAACGCCTTGTGCCCGCCGCTGCCTTATCCCTTCCTCTCCTGGCTCCCGCTCTCAGTTCCCAGATCCTTTTCTGGCTCTGCCAGGATGGAGCCAAGTCGGCAGACGTCGTCATTGTCCCGGCGCTGTCGCCTTGCCATTATTATTGTGAGAGACGCGACACAAAAACAAGAGGGAAACAAGGCACTTGGTCTTATGCAGTGCACAAAAAAATGTTTAAATAATATATATGATGTTTTATTTTAAAATATAATAATTATAGATTCAC
>JAEIIH010022767.1:0-10137 GCA_018904745.1 Drosophila orosa | reverse complement strand
CCCCCCCCCATGATAAAGTAAAACCGCATTATGACGTTTCGCATTATAAGAATAATTGTTGTTGTGTGCTCTGTTTGGTAAAAGTTCACTCATATCAGTAATAGATACAGTATACACATACACATATATTTTTCCCCACAAAACCTTGGTAATTGGATTTTTTTCTTCACTTGTTGTTTCTTCCAATCAAACGGCAAAAGCCAGTTGAAGATAGACGAAAACCGTGACGTCAATGGCCAAAATTGTGACTGGTTTAAACTGCATCGATGACGTCAATACCGACCGGTTTTAACTGCACAGACCAAGCCGCAGAGAAGAGTCACCTGTCCCCGAAGCCTTGTGCCCGTGTTCATTTAGAACTTGTTGAATTGTTGGCAGGCGCGAGAAGTAATTGTTATCGCCAAGTACCTGGTAGTGATAACACACGGCATAAAAAAAAACAGCAACAACGACAACAGTGCCATAAATAATTGTGTACGTATATTTGCTTGCCGGATGTATTACAAAACGGACTGTCGAGGGCTTGATAAATACATATATAGCGAAATACAGGCAGGGAGCATAAGCACGCAGTCTTATCAGCTGATTAAGGCAGTTAGCGAACGCGGTTGGACAATGTCTTTATCTTTGGCTTTATCTTTATCCCTATCGCCGACATCATGTCAGGCTTACACACACGTTTGCACATCACTTCAGTTAAATTATGTTTACGTCTCCTTTGCCAGCTGCTGACATTTTCCCTTGCCACATTCTTTCATCAAAAATTAACCCACGAGCATCCTTGAACAGGTTGGGTATGTTTTATTTATTATTGGGTATATTTATTTCATATTTTATTTCTTTATTTTATTAATTAGAATATAAAGTTTATACACAGCTTTAATTAAATTTGTAAAGTATTCTAGTTTAATTTAACAACTGTAAAACTTTTGGGATACATCACTTGACAAGGACATGGGAAACCAGAGGGTTAAGTGCAGGGAAATGTAGATTTTTTCCGCACACACACACACACACACACAAAGAGAAAGAATGAGAGAAGAATGCGAGAGCAGAGGCTACAACAATTTATTTCACAAACATGTTACATGCACGAGTCGCGCTGCCGCCAAAGTCTAAGCCACCTTCTTCTTCATCATAGCCACTCGGCAGGCACGCTCCCAGTTTTCCCAATTTCCCCACCCAACGAATGCCGAAAATGCTTTTGTCACTTTGGACAGCACGAGAAAGGGAGACGGGGGCCAGGCAAAACAAGGAAAGCAAGCGTATTGCAGCCGGCAGAAACAGAAACAGAAACAGAAAGAGAACGAGCAAGAGAAATACAGAAAGACAGGCGGAGAGAGAGTGTGTGTGAGAGAGAGAGAGAGAAAGAGAGATTGTGAGAGAAAGAGAAAAGAGAGAGACAGACAGCGGTCGCAGCTGAACAATATTATAAATTTATACAACACACTCTCACTTGAATATACTTATATGTATGTATATATGTGTGCCTTGCAGGTGCCAGGGCTTCCGTCTCTTTAAAATTGAATTAATTCAACCCAAAAGTGACTTTTTGTCTTCGCCAAGTGAAAGAGAAGCACAGACGGACAACGCTACGTATACGTAATTTCCCAAATTGACCGCGAATATAGATTAATATTACGTATACGCAGTGTTGTACATCCTTTTATAGTTATTACGTATGCGTAACTTCTTTTAAATCTCCACTCAAGGGCAAAAGCACAGGCTTCAAGTCTCCACTAGTTTCACATTGCGTATACGCAATGTTAATTACGCATACGTAACGTTGCCTTAATATTAATAGTACGTATACGCAACGTTGACTTTATAATATAAATATTAAGCATTCGCAACGTTGACTTAATAATAATAATAATATTAATATTATTATTATAATAATATAATCAAGAGGCAGAACTTAGTTACTTGAAAATACATTTTAAGCCAAGCTCCTTGCACATCCATATATACGACACAAACAATGTAACCAAAAAAAAAAAAAAACACTAAAACCAAAAGCAAATTTCCTTCGGAAAACACAAACCGCAACATTAAGCAAACTCTGGAAAAAGCCCTTCGAATGAAACCAAACATTTTAGATGGGCCTGCAGCCCTGGTGTACATAGGCACACCTTTACATTCCTGTCCCTCCTCCTTCCTTGCCACCTTCTTCTTCTTCTTCTTCTGTGAGCCCTAAACGCTTAACCACTACGTAAGTTGTTGTTGCTGCTGCCGCCCGTCGGTCGACAAGAAATTTATGGTTTATTGCTTGTTCATCTAGCATAGTTTTTGTCGCATTCCCTCGCCTCTGCCAAATAGAAAACAAATGAATTTGAATGCCGGGAAGAGCCGCCAGAGGGAGAGTGGGGCCGGCGCAGGCAGGCGTCTAAAAAAGCGCAAAACTAAAACTTTATTTAATCAAATTTATGGGACTGCCTGTAGTCTCTGTGCAACGCCCCCCACATCGCACCGAACCGAACCGCACCGCACCGCACACATGTGACATATTGTTAAAGGCATTTGTCTTTTGTCTTTATGTGCGTACAAATTGGCATGCATAAATACGAAAATACATATACGTTTCTATATATATATCATGTGGAAATTGATGGAAATTATTTGTGTGCGAATTGAATTTTAATTGAATAATTGTTTAATTCCTGGAGGATAAACTGTGTATAGATGAGAACTAAATAAGGTCTTAATAGGCTGCTTTAGCTCACATAAATCAATCAAAAACAATCATTAGGTCTTCAGAACCTAATCAGTAATAGTTTTGCTGAATTTAGTGTGGTTTCTTGAATAGGCGCAATTGAGTTTAAGTATTTGTAGTATTTTTGTTATTAAAGAAAAATAGTACAGCTGGAAAATCCAAAAATTAAAATAGATACAATCATCATTCCAACCATTTTACTCACCCAATTCATTACAGAAATTTAAGAAAAATTAAACAAATATTGTAAATATTACAAAGAACACTGGAAAATACTTTGTTCTACTCACTAATAACGGTTTTTATTATTTTTTAATGATGGCATTTCGATTTTCTAAAGAAAAACAGTCAGAAAAACCAAATGACCGCCGTTTCATGGTTGCTGCAATAGTGTTGCTGTCTGTGTCTTTATGGCTGCTGCTTAGCATGTGCCTGCTGTTTTTGTTGTCGAAAATGTTATAGTCGAAAGCAATTAAAATAAAATTTACACAGAGAATTTGCAAAACCCCGCAAAGTGCACGAGAATTACACTAAACGCCAACGGGGGGATATGCGAAAAAAAAACAACGAAAAATACAACTAAATATAAGAAAAATTAATTAACACCGAGTGAAATTTTGTTACGTGTGCTTGAGTGTGTATATTGGTTATTTTTAGCAGGCGCTGCGCACGTGAAGGCACAGTTTGAAACGCACTGTTCACGGCAGTCGGGTGCAAACTTATTTGAGGCAGGCACCACCACCACCACCAACACCAACATTTCGTAAACTTTATGAAAATCTGATTTGTAACTTTTGCAGTTAAAAAGTTTAAGCTTGCTCGCTCTCTCTCTCTCTCTCTCTTTGTATAAAATTAACAAAAATGTCATGCCTTAAATTTAACATGTACAGATTTCAGTTGATATCCTGAAAGAATAAAGAAGTCCTTAATCTGTGGGTTTAACTAGGTGGTTACTGAGTGCACAACTTCAAGGGTTAATTATTATACAATTCAGAATAAAAGATGTTTAAATTGTAAATATAACAAACAAAGTTTGTTAGTATGTAAATAATAAATTGATAGAAATCACATTTCCATTCATAATCCCAAGCTCTTGTTCGCTTCCTCCATTGATTTGTTCTCTAATTATATAATAGATTATTCCCAAAACGTTCAATATTTCAAGTGGCTGACTGATTGACTCAATTGAGGCATCGACCACCGATTGATCGAAAGAGAGAGAGACCAGTCCAGTCATTGATAGGTCAGTGAACGCCAATGCCTGGCTGTTCGAAAGTTCATTAACTAAATTGCATGAGAAATGTCAATTAAATGCAAAGAACTCGCATACACACTTGACGACAAACACACAGATACTCGGCAATCAGATACAGATACTCGCGCCGTAATGCGAGCAAAACAAAGTAATTTAAATGACAGCGGCAAACGAGGGAGCCACAAATAAATGAGGGAAGGAGGTAGGTGTCACTTTTAAAATGCGCCAACTAACCATTATTGTGATTATTATTATCATGCTTATCATAATCAGCCAGAGATTTATAAATAAATATTTAAATACGCAGCCGGGTTACGCGAGCGAGCGGGGAGCTGCAAATACAATGGGGAATGGATGATTCTGGCGAGCAGAGCCAGCTGGGAGGGGAGGGGATGGGAGGCGCCAGTCATGTGTCTAGTGGCTTGTGTGCGGGTTATACTATACAATACAGCATTCATGGTACTGTGTTTGCTCGCCCGCCACTGCCACTGCCAGTGTGCGTGCGCGCTGCTGGGGCGGCTGCTGTAAATTGAAATAAAAAATTGTTTGTCTATTTTAAAATTAGCAAACGAAGCCCAAACGAAAATGATGAGGAGCGCGCGCTCTCGTAGCGCTAACCGTGCGATATGTCTATGCCCGCCCAAAACCAACACACATCCCCTCCCCTCATTTCCCTACAGAAACAGTATCTCACCGAATGTGCATACATATATGTTTGAAAAGTTGTGCAGTTTAACCGAAAAACAACAAAAGCTAACAAGACCACATGCAAAGCAACAACAACAACAGAGAGAACTACAACTGTTGCAGTTGCAATTGCAGTTGAAGTTCTCTTTTAGTGCAGATAAATTGGCAGGACCTTCAGGGAAACTAGTTTGAAATAGCAACAAATGTGTACAGAATGTTCAAGGAGACGCGTTTACTCTTCTCTTTGGTGTCTACTATTATTTGTATTTAATTAAAAAGCTAGCTTGTAATTAATTTGTACTGTAAACCTGTGTAACTTGTTAAAGAAACTCTTTAATAAGTGGTTTATTCATCTATATCAGCGAAGGGCACTCCGTGGCTCAATTTGCTCACGCTGCTCAAACCGTTATCTTTATTCGGAGGCAGCTGGCCGAGCTGCTGCTCAAACCGTTACTTCTCATGCCCTCCGCTGATCTATATTCTTAACATAAATTATATAATAAACACAATTCGTTTTTGCCAATTCCCCATTTCCATTATAAATTAGAAGATAAGATTCAACTTAGTTATTCCCGAAAAAGTTTCTCTAATTAAGTTCTATCCATTACATTATAAAACATATTGAAATCTATTTATTTTTTAAGCCTTCCCCTGAGTCAAGTCCCCCCAAAGGAATAATTTTAATGTCCAATAGCCATCAGATAACATTGGGGATTAAATGATATAAATACAATCTCTATTGGCACATGGGGAACTGAGAAGAGAATAAAAAGAACTTGAAAAATGTTCCCTCATTCATTTATCTGTTTGGCTTTTGGCCTTTGGGATTTCTTTTTTCTTTTGCTGTGTTTTGTTGTTTTGTCGGACAAATGCACATTAGACGTATTTAAAGCAAACAAACATTAACAAAACACTTGTTTAACGTTTTCAAGTATGTAGAAATAACAGGGGAACGAATATCTTCTTTGAATGCTGTGTGTGCGTCTGCCTTCTGCCTTGTGTCTGTACATAAATATTTTATTTGCTTGCAGTTGCTGTGTCTAATTAAACGAAATAAACATAGGCTAAATTTAATTTCAGCCTCTCTAGTGGCGGTTTTCTTTGCTTGGCCATGGAAAACGGGCGAACCCGGAACAGGGAATCCGGGGCATCTTCACATCTTGTGAAGATACATATTGGTATTAAAACATTTAATGGGTATACATATACATAGAGGAGGTAAAAAGGAAGGTGTTTTCAAGCCACTCCAAGGTTAATATGATTGTGTTTCAGAGTACAAAATATTAATTGCTTAATAGGGTATATAACTTCTTTAAACTAAAAGATATATCAAGTTATGGCTTGTTTATCTTTTGAGTGATATGTTATTATATTTCCAACATTTTTGGCAGACTGTCAGTGTGATCATTGTTTGGAAAAGGAAGAGAAATCATTGCTCTTTGCATACATACGTCACGGGCCATCAGAATTGATCAATAATTTGTTGGCTCCGCATTCGAATGTCTGCCAGTTTTCTTGAATATTTCATTTGAATGCCGCTGGTGCCCTGCTTTCGTTTCGTTTAGTTTCGATTCGCCCGGGGCATCATCTATCTCTCCCTTCAAGAATACTATATAGGCTCCTCCTGCCAGCTAGCCCCCCCTCTGGATGCGCCATTTATGTCAATTATTATTGGCTTTGGCACAATTGAATACGAAACGCAAATTGATGTGATGTGATGTGAAGAAAAGAAAACTAAATCGACAAAACTCGCCAGATACAACAAATGTATCAACGCGACGCACACATAACATACACACGGGCATACACGGGCAGTTGCCAATTTATTTATGTATTTATGGTACTTGTAAAAAATATTATTGCGCACAGTGAATGCTGATGGATGTGGTAACGCTTTTTAATTGATCATTGCTGGAGAAGCAATTGCTCTAGAAAATTGACGCAATTTATTGATGGTGGGCCCATGTTCATTGTACTGAATCGTCACTGTTTTATTTCACTTAATGCCCCCGCCTGTACTTTTGAACCCCAAGACAAAAGGCGCCTTTTGGTCGCCTGGGGGAGCAGCGGAAGAGCCAGTCAATGCCACTAATGCCGGGTGTACGAGCGATAAAGTTGTTTTTTCCAAAGCCTTATCAATATTGTTTTCTGTACAAACACACACACATATATATATTTAATATATAGCTTCGATATGGCGGCAAATACTCGTTTCAAAATGTTAATTGAAAGCGCTCAAATATGCATATAATCGCACTCTTTGTTTGTAATTGTGTTGGGTGGTTGATTGAATTAAAATCTCTATGGTTTCATAAGCTGGCCATTTACATAGTTTTCCAACCGCAAATATCCTGCAAAATTTGCTTTCCTGCTTCTTTCCATATTTTCCCGTACAGTCGGTGGTTTACTCGGTCATCACAATGGAAAAATTCCTCACTTTTCAACGTCTGCACTGGCTTTTCGTGGAAATATATAGCGACAACAATTCCCAGACAGTCACTCAAAAAAAAAAAAAAAAAAGAAAATATTTGAGCAAAACAGACTAAAAAAAAAAAGAAAAGGAAAAATGGAGGGAAGACGAGAGAATGAAGTGGAATATATGCTGCTCTCCGGGTCGGTCAAACGGGGGCTTTTTGCTTTCTGATTGATTGGGCGGCCAAAGGGGAAAAGCTGAGGCATTTTCCTCGGTGACGTTGTTGGCGACTCTTCGGTTTGGCATTGCTTTCTCGATGAAAAGTCAAACAGAGAGAACAGCAGCAGCAGCAACAACAAAGGTCGACGAAGCACTTCTGGCAGACAGTCAGACATTCGAAATACTCACATCTATATAATCTATACACAGATATCTGTATATATTTATATATACGTATATATATATGTACATTTATATATATTTATATATTTGAACGATGCACAGTGGGACATACGCAATTGTCTTAAAGTGCGAACAAAAAAAATAAAAAGAAAAGAGAACAAAAGGATGAAAAACGAACGAAAACTTGACATTTCGAAGGAGGAATATTTTAAGAGCAAAGAGCGAGCTGCAAATATACACAGCGAGCGTTAAGGTATGTTATATTTTTATATTGTTCTCACGCAGAAAATAACAAAAAATCATAAAGACCAACACTATATTTATTTTTAAATATAATACTTAGCCTATAACAAAGACACACACACACACACACACTCTACGGATGCCAGCGTCTGAAAGGTCTGCTGTTAAATGTGTGAACTTTAAGCTTTTATCGGGTACCTGCTAATAAAAGAGCAACAACCATAAAGTCAAGTCAAAAGAGAGGTTGGGGGTGGTGGAGGTGATAAATAGATAAGAGCGTTAAAATACAACTTTGTTTTTGTGCCCCCCCTCTAACCCTCCTCCTCCTCCTTCTCCGATGGATTCAGTAAATTAGCAGGGAAATGCAGCGCTGCGAAAGGTGCACACGCATATTTGCATACACTGAGGAAAACAGAAGGCCAGACAAAAGTCAAGGTTGCGAAATTTTGATTTACGACCGTTTCGGGGCATTGTGCGTCATAAAACTAAGAGAGAGAGAGAGATCCGAGCCGTATTCTCAGTCTGCGTCACTAGACCTTAATTAAATTGGCAAGTGTAGGCGATGAAGATATGCTGGGGATGCTGCTCTAGCTTATTATAATGAAATTTCCGAGTAGATTTAATCTAGCATACAAATTATATCATCGTTTAATTGTAAACACAAATTATGCAAATAGGTTCCTGGTTGTGATCTATGAAGAAATGCACAAATGCACACTGATTTCAATGAAAAACTGTGTGAATTTTACACTTTAAGCATGAACTTGTCTTCGGTCGAGTTTTCATTAGACGATTAAATGTTTTTTCGGTTTTCAAAAGGCAGTCAACATATATTGCTCACAAGCTTATAAAACTTACATACTTAAAATAAATTAATAATATAAACCAGCGAAGGGCACTCGGTGGCTCAATGTGCTCACGCTGCTCAAACCGTTAACTTTTTTCGGAGGCAGCTGACCGAGCTGCTGCTCAAACCGTTACATCTCGTGCCCTCCGCTGATCTAAACCTATTTTGAATATGTGCAACAAAGAAACAAAATAAAAGACATTGTAAATCCTATAGATTCTAATTTATACATCACATTTTAGCAGGATCCTCCGAGGTGGGCTTTGTTTTCTACCTCCGAAGCCGGGTATTTAATGGTTAGGACTTTTTCGTTCTATTGTTTTTTTACCAACTAAGCCGGGTATTTAATGGTCAGGACTTTCCTTTTTTTTTTATTTTTCTAGTCTCCCGAGCTTAGATTTTTTCGCTGTGTACAAGACATACTTATAATGCCCAACGTATATGTATTTATGGACGTGCCCTGTTTAAGCAACCATTATCTGGCACGGACCGGAAACACAAGGCAACCTCTATATGTATATTGAAGAACGAGAAGAACGAGCAGTAGCAGTGGCAGAGAAAGAAGAACAGTGCAGAATGTGCCCACAGCCATGAAAATGGAGACAGAGACAGGGACAGGGACAGTGGCAGTGGCAGTGGCAGACAGAGAGAAAGAGCAGCGCGTGGCGAGAGTTTTCCACTGCAATCGCAGAATTCCAGACAATGTGCAATCGGAAAGCAGGGGAAGCCAATGCCACGCCCACACTATGCCACACTATATAGAGCACACTGAAAATGCCAGCCAAGCCTTTCTTCCTTTCAACGTGACGCCTTTCCCTCTGTGTCCTGTTCCGAACGCAACCCCACCGTGAACACTGAACTGAAGCCGGCCAGGCAAACGGCAACGATGACATTGAAAGGGAAATTACATTTCATGTTTATTGTCTTAATAAAAATAATGTTTTCGCAAAAGAGGCAAAACACCCCAGCACACAGCCCGCACATCCCACACACACACACACACACACCTCTGGCCCTCGTATCTCGGCACAAATCATCTCGGTTTCAATGCAAAATGCAGATACCCAAGACAATCTGTGCCTTTTGTAATGTATTTTTATAGCAAATGCAGTCAAAGCAAAAGGAACAGAGAAGAGCCCACATTGAATTATGGGTAGCAGTTCAAGGAGTTAAAGTAAAATCCCCTTGAAAGCTTAGAGAAGGGAAACAGAGGGCGGGATTTTTGAAAGAAATATGATTTATGTCCAGAGCACAAGTGTTTGTCATAAGATATGGAAGTATATTTGCACAAATCAAGGGAGTCCGTAGACCCAGGAAAGGTATTATTATAGTTTTGTGTACAATTTGAGGGAAATAACTTGTAATAAAGCTGTAAAGTAAAGTAAATCAATAAATCACCTAGCAAGTACTTGAAATATATTTTTAACGAGTAAGTTTGTGTAAGTATATGCTAAGAAAGTGTTTATTAAAGCTTAAATAACATGTACTGCCTTTAAATTATTTGTTAGATGTAAAATATATATTTAAACCGTTATTAATGGATTTAAAAATCGATTTGAATTTATTTTTGAGCTGGG